>JBBIGB010000084.1:6440638-6451626 GCA_037577075.1 Alestopetersius hilgendorfi
GGTGTGGGTGGGTGTGTGTTGGTGTGGGTGGGTGTGTGTGTGTGTGTGGGTGGGTGGGTGGGGGGTACGAGAGTTCAAACATCTAAAGGGATCTCTATTTTTGGCACCCGACCTAAATATATGCTTCAGATGTTTGCACATTCTTTAGTTGTAACCTATTTTTCATTGCAGACAACGGAAGTAGAATGAATAAAAACTCACCATGATTGCTCTATAGGGAACCATTAAAGGTTCAAATAGAGGTCCTAAAAGTTCAGTTCATTTAGAACAGAGTTTTTTAAGTTATATTAATTATATTAATTTTTAATTATAAAAATTATATTTTTTTATAATCAAGGTTCTTGTTAAGAGGAGTGAACCCTAGAGAACCTCTTTAAGGGTTTTGAGCTAATTCTGCTGTGACTTCAGAGTGAAAACCTGCTGTAACATCTTGCTCAACCAAAAAAGTTCTCATTGCATTTTAGCTCTTTAATTCATCCTTTTGAAATCTTTTGCTTTTTCCATTTGTTTTCAGCCACCTGGCCTCTTTCGGGAGAATACCAGAAGGTAAGTTTTCCCTCCGAGTTTGCATAGGGCGCATATTTCTGTCAACGTCTGATGAAATTATTTTGATGAAGTAAAAGGGCATGGAGAGCCAGACTTTTCCAAAATGTTCTAAGGTCAATGGCGCCACCTGTTGTCTGTGTCCTTTCAGACCACTCAGTCCTGAGGTGAGCAGAAAGCAATGGTCAGTTATTGTGCTGTAGACCAAGGGGGCAGCCCTGAGTCCTTCTCTGATGCACTGGCCTATAGGGTTAAAAAAAAGAATCAGTGCTGAAATGTATGTGCTTATATTTTTTAGGCCAAAACAAAATTATTGAAAAATGTTGAAACTGAAAAAATCTTGTAAAATATAAGCAATACATACCCTGGTCTCTTCCAAGCGTCTCTGGTTTACTGTCTTTCATTAAAACCACTGTGATCAAAACTAGACGTGTGCAGAGTGAAATGACTGGACTTTTGTTCTAAAGTCACTTTTACAATTTAAAGTCATTTTTTTGTTATATGGTAGAGCACTTGTGAGTAATAAGTAGAGCTCTGTAGTGTGTAAGTAGAGCTCTGTAGTCTTTTATTTAACACAGATTTCCCCTCTACTGTATTCTTTGTGTTCTTAAAGAGAATTCTGAATTGCACTCAAATAAAATTAGATCGAAATTATGCACAGAATCTTTTCCTAAAGAATGAAAAAGCACCATTTTCAGAGACAACTAGTGGCCAATGATTGTGAACACATGTGTTTTGTGAAACATGGCTAGTTCAGGGACGACTTATGTTTGGACTTGAGTTTAGTAATGATGGTATAGGGGTGCTTTGAGTCCCTTTATTGGGAAGAACCAGGACTGGCCGTTAAGAAATGCTTCTTCTTACTCAGTGTAAGAGTAATCCTGTTTTTTCTTGTTGATTCATAACGGTCTGACCTCAAACGCTGTCACTCTGTTATGCTGGGTGACCACGATCACACAATAAAACTCTTTTCTGAGCGGAAAAAACAGAATTGACAGTTAGCGTACTCCTGCAGGCGCCTTAAGCTGTCCAGTGACTTGCATTAGAAGCAACTGGAAAAGATGTTTAATGTGAAGCATGTGTTCGCTACCCAGCTTGATATCTTTGTGCTATCAGAAGGATAACAGAAATACCCAGATTTATAGTATGTGATTTTTAAGCAAAGAAACAGGAGTGTGTGCACCAGGCACCTCAACCCCCCGAGCATAATTTGGTTTCCTCCAGCAGCCCCCACGTCTAGAACCCCACCCAATCAGCTCAAGATGTTCATGAATTAAACCTGCTCAGATAGTAGAACACTGTCCCGTCACCTCACTTTCATTACTTTGTGTTAAGCTGATTTCACAACACTAGCTACTCAGAGCTACATCATCACAGAGTGTAGGTACAAGGTAGGTATACAAGCAACATGTATACAACCCTTTTGGTGCTGGAATGAATGCCATAGCAACCACCTGAAATACCATAACAAGGACCAAGCAACCAAGCAGCCTTAAAACCACCTGATATGCAGTTGCAACTACCTAGCAACCACTTGCAACATCATAGAAAGATAGCAATACCCTGGCAACCACCTGTAGCCCAATACAAGCTATCTAACTATAATGCAAAAATGTGTTGTTTTAGCAGTTTTCTAGAATCCAGTTGTTGTTCATTAAATCTCCAAATGATTTCCTCACAGGTTGCCAGGTCCTCACTCTTCACACTATCAGCATCCTAAGGAAGTACCTCTCAGTTATGGAACTGCCAATCAGCTGGTTGTTGCCTTCTTCATACTGCTGTGTAATCGGACCAGAGGAATACAAGAGAGCGAAGGTGAGAAAATAATGGAAGCTTTTAAGTAGTTCTTTTACTATTTAAAAGCTGGTGGCTTACTTGTTAGGGAGCTGCCCCTGTGACCAGAAGGTTGTAGGATCAAATCCCAGGACTGCTAGTGGTACCACTGAGGTACCCTTGAGCCAGGTACTCTCCCCAGACAGGGACCCGAACCCTGTATGAAGACTTCTTGAAGACTTTATTTCTCAGCCATTTTTTCACTTGGCATTAAAATAACAGCCACATCTGACAGATTTTCATGTCTAATTTGTTATCAGATGTTTTCAGATGAATCTGTCTGATGATCTAATGGTGAGATGATCGAGCGTACATTGTGATCAGATCGCTGTGACCAGCTTGACTACATTCATGGCCCACATGTGCTTTACCCACAACTTTCAACATCCTCTCTTGATTAACAAGTTGTTCCAGGTGTATTTAAACGTAGGCTTGCGATCATAAAAGGGGAATACACAGTTTTCCCACCATTCCTGTGGGCAGTGTTAAATCTGGGTTTTTTTCATCAGACTGTGCTGTAGGGTGAACTTTGTCTGCTACAGTGTTTTGCCAGCTTAAACATGTAAATACTGCTCAGAAAAATGACCCAATCAGTGTCTGGTTGCAGAAGGGTAAACGTCTTGCTTCATCTTGAATGGATGATTCTAACACTGTGATTGAGTCGCAGTAATCGCATGTTAACAGTAAGTGTAAACAAGGCTTAATAGCCAGCAGAGTTCAAAATACAAACTCCTGTCTGAACAAACCACTCCGTATATATTTAGCTGTTAATTTAAAAAACCCTTCGTTCAGCAGCTAAAATGAATCAATAACAGTAACAAAGTATATGTAAATTATGTGGTTATTTTCACAGTTTACTTTAAACGTAAAGGAACTCTCTTCTGACTGGTTGCCCTCTGATATGCTCATTCAAAATAATGTTGGAATACACTCATGACAACAGTGGGCAGATTAAACTCATGTGAACTGCTGTTGAAGCACATTTTCAAACAACTTCACTTGGGTGAATCTTATCTTCTCATCAGAGGCTCTTTCACCAGCTTGTAGGGTTCCATGCCACCTCAAGTGCACATGGTCATTAAAGAGAGGACATTTTAAATACAAAGACATTTCTATGTTTTTCACTTTAATTATGCTGCTGTTATTTTATGTATAATAAAAATATTGTATTCAGTTAGAACAGACTCCAGAACAGATGCAGACACAGGCAGTGTAAGACTCCTGTGTCTGCGTTGCTTAATACAATTAACAGTAGTCAGTCTTCAGCTGTACGTTGTGTCCAGCCATCTGTGAGTGACGTCTTTACCCCGCTGAGGCTCCTAAAGCCTGATCTGGCTGTGCTGAAGGGAGTCTGGCAGTGATAAGGAACAATACAGATGGTTGTATGTTTAGCACTAGCGTGTGTCTACATGTGATTGTTGCTAACGCCCTTGAGCCAGGTCCTCGCCGCAGCCTGTTGGAGTACGCGGGCGTCTCCATGACTGGTGTGTTTTGTAGATTGTGAAAAACAGTGTGCCTACGTCAGCTTCCCCCTGCAAATGAGACCTGTTGGTCTGGATGCCAAGAAAATTTGTTCCTCTCACATGGTGGCATTTCACAAAAGAGTATAGGGAAGGTTTTTTTTTTTTTTTAAGATGGTCACCTTAATGCTGGGGTCACCTTAATGCCATACACTGATTGCCAGAATTCCATACATTGGCTGTTATAATTCCGTATACTGATTATTATACAGTCTTATCCAAAAGTTTGGCCCTTTAATAAATAACATATTGGTCATTTTTTAATTGAAAACACAGTCTCTCCAGGAAATGGGAAAAAAAGCACAATACTTTCCGCAAACATTGATGCAGTTACTTTTTATGCCATAAATTGAACATAACTAAAAATATTGTTGTGGCACTCGGCAAAAGTTTGCAGACTCTACAGCCCTGTTGTGCAAAGCTCTGACAAAGACTGTTCTTCCTGTTGCTGTGAACTGGAGACTTTCAAACTCCTCTTACAGACTTCAACCACAATTGTAGGGTGTGCTTACAGTATCCATACTGTCCCCTAGCAGTCTGAGCAATGCACAAAGTCAAATTTATTTGGCAAACGTGGTTGGTTTGTACCATGCTTAAGGAGGTGGGCCCAAGCAGTTGGTTCAGGTGGACTCACATACGATACGCAGATAGCGTGGCCGCTAACAGTGTCTGAGCATGGAATCCAAATGTGACTGTCCCAATGACTTTGGTCTATGGCTGTAGTTCAAGGAATTACACTCAAGGTGACAATTTTCATGCGGATCCCAAGAACCAATGAAGAGTGTGGTGGCAAACTTAAAACACTGAGGGTTCAGTGTCTGAAGCGATGCACTCTGTGAACCTGGCAGCTCGCTACATGGGCCTGGAACATTTAGTGCAACATGAGCTCAGGCCAGTTTAAGGAGTGGGGAGAAGACAAAACACACTAGTATTTGTAGTTGGTGCTCTCCTTCAGGCATGTCGAGTTGTACAGTAATGTAATAGCAGCAGTTATTAAAATGTGGAGGCACTCAACTTGTCCAAAAGAAATATGTTCTAGACAGCACACTTACAGTAGATATAGGGTGCTGGTAAGAATCAGCAATGACTAATCTGGAGACAAGCATCAGCCCTGCCCCTGTTTCCTTCATTCTTCCTTTCTCACATGCTTTCTGTCTTTTCTGAATTCAGGAAGCCATGCTGTGTCACCGCTCCCAACTCCTGTGGTTTCGCCGGCTGTACATTCTCTTCTCACGCTACATGTTTATCAACACCTTCCAAGCCCTCACCGTGGAGACCAAGAATGTGAAGATCTATTAATGGAGAAGTATTGGTTCTCTCGCTGTGCCTTGGTCATATTGAACCAAACTAAAAGTACTGATCTCCAAAAAAACCCAAAAAAAACCTTCAAACATTTCTCAGAATTTCATTCCCTACTTTATTGTGGTCCTCCATAGAATTCTGTAAGGCTTTCAGAAATGGAGGAACCAGACCAACACTGTAATAAAACACACAAGATCCATTTAATGAAATCTGTTACTTGAATTTTTGAAGGAACCGTTCACATGTTCTATTGTATACATTCTCACTACTCAGCTTTACTTCACTTTGGCTTGCGTTGACAATGCGATGTGTTTTTTAAGTTGAACTTTAAAAATGAAAAGTTGTATGAATAAGGTTTGTGTAAAAGAGGCTTCTTTGTTTGAATTCCTTGTTTGAACTGTTTCATCTACTGTAACCTAATAATAATAATAATAGGTTCACATACTGCAGGACACAGATGCTCTGAACGTATATTTAAGTTACTTTCTGTAAATATTGTGTTCATGTTCTTTCTATGAATAAAAAGAGAAAGTTGTCACTGTTTGACTGATCCCGCATGTTTATTCTGATCAACTTGTACAGATTTGAGTAACTTTTCTTTAAATGGGTGACCAAGCAAGCCAGCCTAGCACCACCGGTTCACAGCTATTTACTCACATAATGTGTGACACACTTTAAAATAGGACAAAGTTAGAAGCATAGTTGGTACATTAATTGGTATACTTGTGCAATACAATTTAATATGAAATATTTCTAAGGGTGTGTCGGTTGTAATAATATCCAGATCAGTGGTCTTCACAGAGCCTGAGCTATAAAACCTTTGAGACACAACCCAGGCTTGACTGGTGCTGTTAAATCTGAACCCCTAACATGATCCAACCCCGCTCACCATGCTGAATACATGGTCACTGTGCCACTGAAGAGACGAGGCTGTTGTTCCGGGGGCTCCAGACTCCCTAGGAGGGGAAGATTCAAAACGTCCAATCTGTTTTCTGAACAAAAGCATTCTTGCTGACATCACAACACATTTTGGACAACTTTATAGACATCCTTTGGTGTAATGGTCAGGCATCCCAATACTGTTGTGCATACAATGTATGAATTAAAAACAATGTTAAAATTATACATTCCATGGTGGCCAACAAAAGAAGTCTTGTTAACTACATTTTGTGATGGAACAATAGTTAATAGTATAAAACCTCTGTGTTATGTGGCCTTTTCCACTACTTTGTGAGAAAAGTATTTGGGAAAAGTGCAGACAAGTTCTTTCTTGACAAAACCCACTAACTGAGAACACATTCAGGAATCTGATCTGTATCTGGCTGGATGTGAACTATAAGCTGTGAACTATAAGCTGTGAACTCCATGAGTCCATGAGAACACAAGGGTTATGCTGAGATGCAGCTGGTTCTCCAGTTTAACCCAGGGTCTAAGATGATTGTGCCTATTCTGGAAAATTGCACAAAACCTATACACTTCATGCGCAGACCTTATTAGGATATCTCAATCACAAAACGAAGCACAACCTCAGAGATCTAGAGTGGGTCACTAGTTTCTGGTGTTGGTTTGGACATGTTCCTGATCGTCTCGTGCTGCTGCATGCTCTCCTCCCAGTTCTCCCCACAAAAGTCTTCAACCGTCACACTCTTTATGGTTCCAGGGTCCAGGCAATGTGGAGCAACACCTGGGACAAATGTGACCACAGAGAGATGGCACGTGCTGTTCATTATTAGTCAGAGATTACTGTATAAGATGAGGAAATGGACAAAATAACTACAAAACATTCTGGAAATACTGGTATTTTATAAATCCAGTAGTTGTTCTACTGATTTCAACAACTTCATGTCTGTCCACAAACAAAGGTGTTCTGTTCAAATAGCAACTCAATCATGTGATTTTCCTACTTTATGAGTCAACAGTGCCTAAGGCCGACCTACCAAATCCATCAGGATTAGATCGTGGCGTGTAGAAACTTTGGACCCCGCATATCTTGCAAAATGTGTGCTTGGCTGTGTGCGTATTGAATGTGTACGTGGTTATGTTCTCTGACCCCTGAAAGACAAGAGTAAAGTAGGTCAAGTGTGTCATTAACATTTTGACAACAGCTTCTCAAGACAAGTCGAGTGAACTCAAGAACCAGAAACAATCAGAGCTCTTGTGGAATTCCTAGAACCTCAGTCCTTAAGAACTCCTCCTATCCTACTGATTTTTAACTCATTCGTTAGATCAGGTGTGTTGGGGCACGTGACCAGGGTTGGGAGACACTTCCAGAAATCTCCACCTACTACCTTCTGGAAATTCAAAGGAAGGTCTCTGTTCAAGCCTGACCAAGCCGGTTAGGAAGTGCCGGGCTGTTATTTTCTTTTCCCTTAAGCTGTTTTTATCAGCTCTTGAAACCCCAGAAGGAACTGAATTACTGATGTTTACTGAATGTCCAAATGTTTACAGGCACCATCTCAGCTGCCCAGATACTTTTGGACAAATGTATATTAAAGTGAATTATCAATCTCATGAAATTCATTTTCACAACATGCCACTGATTACTGACTCCTGAATACGCTTGTGAATTTCAAAGGAGACAAAAACATACCTGAAGTAAAGTGAAGTGAAATTTGGGAACAATGAAGTGGCGGTTTTGTTTCTTGGTACAGATACTGCAACTGAGTAGAGAAGCAATAAAGGGGAATTTTACCCATTTCTGAACATTTCTGAAAAGCTCCCTCACAAAAAGTTAAGACAATTTAAGAATATGTTGCCTAATGCTGAAACTAAAATTAATTTCCCTCCACTATATTACCCATAACATAACCATGTAATAAACTCAGGAGACATGTAGATTTACCAGGGGTATGGGATGGTAAATACATGGTTAAATACTCTGAATTAATGCATTTACACCTTTTTTACATTTACAGTCATTTTGAAAAAAGTTTAAATTTTTTTTTTGGTCACCTGTTAACAGTAACATTCTGCAATGTGTTTGAACTAATACAGGAATAACAAGCTTCTTTTATATCTTACTAGTTATAAACTCCTGCCAAAATAACTAATCCAAAGACAAAGCAATATTTTGTACATCAGGTTTTTTTCTTCTAAACCCAGGTTTAGGCTTTTGGCAGTAGACACTGTTTCTAATCAGTAATGTGTAAAATACAGTTAGTCTTTGGTGTTTTTTTTCTGAATTAAGTATTACTGCATGTTTCAATCAGACATCTCTAATACACATGAATGGGTGAATTGCATGAATACAAAGAGAGAGTGTTAATGACTCTTGGTGGTTGCAGCTTTCGACAAAAGGCCCATACTTGCAATTGAATATGTGTAAATCTGCAGCACTCCACACCTCGAAGCGAACAGCACCACAGTGGCAGCCCCCAGTGTGTCTCACTAGGCCTGCCTTTTTTCTGAAAGAGACAAAGAAAGAGAAAGAAAGAGATTCTCAACATCACAACTAGGAAAGTAACTGCAACAAAAACAGTCCACGAGCTTCAGGTTCCTCGTCGCAAGCTACATTATCTTAAAATAAAGTGTCCTAATCACAGTGACATCTTTAATCATTAAAGGGCAATTCCGTCACTGATGCAATTAATCATGTAGAAGTATATAAAGTAAATATGGCCATTTACTTTTCTTTTTTAAAAAGACCTGTCGACCTTAACATGTCTTTTTAAAAAAAATATATATATATATATGTTTTATATGTAATGTTAATACTATATCTGCAATAGTGTATTGACATACCCTGCATGCACTGTATGGATTTTTATAAATATATTTAGGCCCAACTTGTATCTAAGAACTATTAAGCAGCAGACAGTGTATTTTAACAGTGCCATTAAATAATGTTCTATTAGGGACATTTTTACTGTCATTAAATGTCCGTCATAGCACAATTTATTAGGTAGAGCACGTTTCACACAAATCACTCCGAATTATGTGTTTACATTTTGACAAAGAGGTGCACAACATTTGCTAAATGTGCAGCATTTACCAGTAAGGTGAATTTATATACACTGTAATGATATCATAGCACTACTGCATACTGAAGAGTTTCCATTCATTACACTTAAATCACGAATTAAGCAAAGTGGCCACTTGGCAAATGTGAACCAGCACAGCACAACAGCAGTGGGTAGACAGGAATACAGTATCTTGCTTACCACTGGCAGTCCTGGGCTTCAAACTAGGGCAACTCCTAGCTAACCCAAAGAGATTCATTTTGGACAGGGATTATAGGGAACATTTGATTTTTCTTATTTAAGTGTGACTTTAGAGCCAGAAAAACGCATAGCGATGTCCTCAAATGTAAATCAGGGTCTACATTCTGTACAGTAACAAGTCTGTGACACTCCAGTCTATCTGAGCTCTCTGTTTTGACTGTTTACTTCATGTTTCCCCTTCACATTAACCACATATGTGGTTTTTTATTTCAGATGGGATTTTTTAAAAATTGAGACAAATGTATCTGTAGGCCAGTTAAATCACGTGAATGGTCGTTTGTTAGTCACTCAGCCTACCTTCGTTCCTCCTCTGAGCTCGCCATGGCTGTTTTTGTTACAAACAGTGGGAGGGAAAGGCGGAAAGTGAATCGTTTTTTTTTTTTTTACTGATGCAAGGTCCAGAGTCTGTTTTTATTAAACAGCAGGGTATATAAAGGAGATAAGATATCCGGAAAGATATACATACTCCTGCAAACACACCCGGCGACCAAAGAACCACGTGTTATGTGGAACAGCTGATTCACGTGTCGCCGTGACTCACCTTAAAATGAACCGAGTCCCTTATACGATTCAATCGAACCGATTCAGGTCCAAATGATTCGAAGTTTCTACACTCAGTTATTAGCTACACAATATTGGAATAAAGTATTGGGACACACCTGTTTTTCAGGGTTTGTGATAGGCCCCTTACTTGCTGTGAAGGACAAGATATTTGTATTACTTGGTATTTTCAGGATAGACAGGAAGACATTTTTGACAACGCCATGCTTCAAACGTGGGCAAAGTTAGTGGAAGAACCTTTTCTATTCCAGCATGACAGTTCCCCATTGCACAAAGCGAGCTCAATAAAACCATGGTTGGGTGAATTTGGTGTGGGAGAACTTGACTGGCTCACACAAAGCCCTGACCTCAACCCCATCCAACACACCTCTGAGGTCAGCCAAACATCAGTGCCTATCTTCATGAATGCTCTACAGAATGAATGGGCACAGATTCCCACAGGACCTCCAAAATCTTGTGGAAAGCCTTCCAAGAAGAGTAAAAGGTGTTACAGCAGCAAACTGGGGACCAACTCCATATTAAAGTTAATGTATCAGAGAGCAATGTCATTAATGTTCCTGCTGGGGTAATGGTCAGGCGTCCCAATACTCTTTGTCCATATAGAGTCCATATAATAACAATTTCTGAGTACTGAGTACAAATCAATACATGTTTGCTGTATAAAACAACTCAAAATTAGGCACTGATCAATGTAATTTTGGAATTCTAGTTTTATGGAGAATTTCTTTAAGTGTAATCTGTTAAAAAGAAACCAGTATAAATACTTTCTAAAAATGTCAACAGGACCATTTGGGGCCAGTGTGTAGGGATGGTAGCTTGCTCAAGGGTACCTCAGTGGTGCCACTAGCAATTATGGGATTAGAACCCTCTGCCTTCTGATCTCAGGGGCAACTCCCTAACCGAAAGGCCACCAGCCATCCCAGAGAATCATTCTGTTCAAAATCTGTGCCTGAATCATTATAGACATCAAAGATCCACATAAACTCATACAATTGTTGGTTTAGATATC
>JBBIGB010000084.1:6525718-6540007 GCA_037577075.1 Alestopetersius hilgendorfi
CACACACACACACACACACACACACACACACACACACACACACACACACACACACACACACACACACACACGCTTGAAATTCAAGCTATGAGGGGCAACCTCGATAAGGTTTCCTGTCAAGCAAAATAAAACAAGTTACATAACCCTTAGAGGAAAGAAACAGTCTAAACAAGGTCTGCGGGGAAAACTGGGTTTGTTTGTTATTTGTTCGTCTGGGTCGTAAACTGTAGACACCTCTTCACTCTGAATTTCATCAAACGACCTGCCAGACCTTCAAATTCACAAACAAACAACAGCCTCTGCCTTCTTTAATCTGCAAACGTATCCTGCACGGCAAACAGCGTGTGTTTACAATTAAACCACCAGTCGTCCAAAACAACGTCCAGGACTGACCACCCTTAGAGCGCTTCCATTCATTTAAACCAGCCTTCTTGATAAATCAGTCACGATTAGATCGCACTTTTCATGGTGGTAACCATGTATATTTCAATATCTCCCACTGCTCTCTCCCTCAGGGTGAAGCAGCTTCAAACTGACACGCACACCTGGAGTTCCAGTACTTTAATGTCAAAGTGAATGGGAAATCATAAGTGTCAGCAAAAATGGTTCTATTAGAACATCAGAATAAAGGTTCCTAGACGTTAAACCCCTTTCAGTGCTTCATCAGCATCGTACCAGAAATGGACATACCATCATAAAGAACTACTGAACCAAGCAAAGAGCCACTTATGCATTCAGTTGGTTCTTAAGTGTTCGCTGTTCCATCCACACCAATATCGTTACTAAAGAACCCTGGAAGAACCATTTTATACCTTTCATACCTAATCAAATACAGCATTAGGGAGCACTTCTGAATGGAGTGAGGGGTTTCAATCACTGAATGACTGTGGCTTGAAATGGGGAGGGAAACATGATACAATCATATATACATCGTATCATATATATATATATATCATGTATATTGGATATTTTAAATTGTTATCTGATGCCATACTTACTTTTTTTAGATACTGACCAAATGTCTACATTTTTTAATGTTAATCTGTCACCATGGGACACGATTCCTATAATACCGCACCTCAGGTTATTTATTTATTTATTTATATATATACACATGTTGGTGCATGAAAACTCAGTTTAGAGGTGAACAAGTCGCTCATGTATTTTCACTTTTACAGGAAAACAAGAATTTTGTCTTTTGCGTGATGCAATTTGGCAAAATCATGCTTAATTTGACCCGTAACATGAACTAAAAAGGTGAATAGGTATGATTTTTTGTCTTCCAGTGTTTCCAAATGTTTGAAAGCACATCACTTGTATACTCCGATTCTGATTAATGGTCAAAATAACAGCAGGCTCTGGAGTGTCATCGTGCCTATTGTTAGCTTACCTGTCTGATCCCACGGCCACCCCTGAACCTAGAGAACACACCTGGCCTCATTCTCTCTTTGGTTGAGTAGGACAGCCCTCGCTCTTCCGCCCAGCACTAGCATGTTAGCCGACATAACGGAATTGGCAGTTAATGTTCTCCTTCAAGCCCGCCGAGATGTCCAGTGATGATGTGTTAGTGGCAGTTTGCACTTCATGTGTCTCACAGGAAACAGATGCTAAACACATTCACTCTGCCACCTGGTAGCAGCCATACCCCTCTATTTATCATTTAGTGCACATTCTCTGTCCTGCTGCTGCAGTATTTGCATCATTGTTTTTTCCTGTTTAACTTTATTCCACATATTTGCACTTAATGTCTCCACTATGTTATAGTATTTCATTCATTCCGAATAGTACTATAGCTGCAGCTTTTGTGTTTTTTTATTGCACTCCCTTTCTTACATTTTTGTCTTATGTTTTTGTTCATTTGTTGCACGATGGTCCTGCAGGAACGTTGTTTTGTTTCTCTGTGTACTGTGTATATGGCTGAAATGACAAACCTGCTTGGCTTGGCTTGGCTTGATATTAAACCACCAGTCATCCAGTCAGTCATGCGAAAGCAGCATATAGGCTTTAGCTCCATCCTGAACACTGGAAAGGCATGCCAGTCAGGTCACTCTTCACGACGTGTGTTAGCAGCATGTCAACGGTGAGCGTCTGTTTGTGCATCCTGTTTGCTCTGCGCTCATGTTTTTCCATGCGAATGCGGCTGCTTGTTTGTATTGGCAGGGTGTAATTTGGTGATGAATGAGGTTGGAGTCTGAAGCGGGGGGCCATCAACCCATGAACTGCCCCTCATCCTCTGAGCCATGCCAGTAATCTGTCCATTCTGACCTCGCTCCACTCATCTCTCTCCCAGCTCTAAAAAGTCTCAAATTCACTTATCTTGTGCGATGGGCCTGAAAGTAATTTGCCCTTGCTCTCCGTCTCTCTCTCTCTCTCAGCCTCTCCCTCTCCCTCTAAGCAATTACTATCTGTATTTACAACCTGTCTCTGAGCTGCGCTGTCAGAGGTCATGATCCAACTGCCAGAATATAAAATTACACGACGGCACAGTATCGCGGCCCTCTGACACTTTCGCCACGCTTTCATTTTCTCTCTCTCTTGCGCACACGCTCTCCCACATTCTCGCTCGCTCGGCCTGAGTAAGCCAGAACTTATTTTAAGACTTGATTGGAAACATCTGTTCAATGACAATCACCCAGACAGAAAAGTATTGACACGCTCGCTCCCTCTCTTATCTGTCGGGTTGTTTTCCCCCCTGTTTCGTCCCGCTGTACCCTTGGCGCACTTTAAAATATAAGAGCCAGGGCTGTAAAATGCAGCAGGGCGTACAAAAACGCTCCCGCGTCTGGAACGAGATACATTTATGGCATTCATAAAGAACAGATTAACAGGTTTGGGATTTCTGCCATGCATGCACATTAACGGCTGCGTTTTGCTCTGAACCTGCCTTGCCCACGCAGATGTATGCAAACACATGCACACAAAAACGCACAAAGACTCTAATTAATATTTACTGAAGTGCTCTGCCAGCTTGGAGTGCTTTTCCAAAAAAAAAAAAAAAAGAAGGTGGAAAAAAAAAAGACAAACACGCAGAAATAGGCCTGCGCTCTCTTTATTTGCCCCCTCGGCTGGTTATGCTTTCATGCAGGCAGGTCAATTAAACACAATAAAGCACTTAAAAGACAAACTCAGCCACGAGCCCTCAGTGCGCCGACACGGAGGCACTTGCTAATTAGCGCGCGCATTAGTAGGTTGCCTCGCATTGTAGTGCTCAGCGCCCGGGCACCACTGGAACACAGAGGCTCTTTCTGCGGGGCCGCACCCGGGCCCATAATGATCTCATTGTTACTCGACTGCTGCTCTGGAGAAGGCACTTCCAGGACTCCAGGATACGCCGAGTCTCTCGGTAGTGCGCACTAAAACTTCAATGGACTCCAAATCCAATAAAGTTGTTTTCCGAAAGAGCAGCTCAAAGCAGGTGGGTTTTTAGTCCACCACCACCAAGATCCCCAGATCTCCAAAAAAAAAGGTTTCAATAAATACCACAAATCAAAAACAGCTTCTTTCTCACAGAGCATTATGGATCAGGTACGTTTTTAGTCCCCAGCTGAGACCACAGATAGTTTTACTGCAGAAAATGATGCTTACTTTATATTAGGACATCAAAAAAATCAAAAAACGGCTTCTTTTCCAAAAGAGAAACATGAAGCAGGTGAGTTTTGGCCCCCCAAAAGGCGTACTTGGATAAGAGGAGACTTCAAGGGCAGCATCAATTATCATCCCCAGATGTCTGACGTGTCTAATAAGAAGCAACTTTCAGAATAAATATTTCAATAAAAATAATTATTTATTTTACTTTCTAAACTATGGCAAGGACCCCAATTGAGTTTTTAATTATGATCCCAAACGAGTAAATAGTACAGTAACAGTGAATACTACAAAAAACACCTTGAACATCTTAAAGCAAGTGAGTTTATTTGGTCCCTGGGGGTTTTAGCTCAGTAAATACTAAAGAAAATCTTAGACAGATTCCCAGACGACTTACTTGCACAAGACGAGACTAATTTCAGACCGAGAACAACCACAAGAATTAAAGCTCTCCACAAAAAGGTCAGGTCAGTAGGCAGGGGCCTGTTATAGCCTACCATGCACCATCTGAACTGCCAAATTACATAATGGCCTTTCAAAGGAAGCCAAGCACCCAGACATCAACACGACTCGCTAATTGTGCTGAGAATAAGAGACCTAAGGTCTGAAACTTCATTAGGGCACGACATTAGTCTGCGCAACCAAAGAGGGAAAGAACCCTGAAGTAAACAGTAACACTCTGGGGAATTTTGGACAGCCCAAGCATAAAAACATGGCGAGAGCAGGTATAAATCAAAGTGAGCCCTCTGCAGCCGTGCACAGAAAACCACTTTAAAGAACTGCTCATGGCTCAGGGGGGTACGAAAAGAGGACATAATGTCAGTGTGCAAAAGACAGTAAGACAGAGAGAGGAGAGACAGAGAGGGAAATAAACAGAAATGTCTCTTAGAGAAACAACAACCTGCTTGAAACTCACTCTTCGTTTAATGTCAAATGACATTCACTGTCTCTGTCACTGTCACATATGCATGCAAGGAAATATATATATATACAGTGCAGTTTGTACAAACAGTTCAGAAACTGACCTCATAAATGCTCTAGGGTACAAAAACACACAAAAATCTTATGGAAAGCCTTCCAAGAAGAGTAGAAACTGCCATAGCTGCAAAAGGGGAAGCAAATCTGCATTAAAGTATATGTATTTGAAAGCAATGTCATTAATTAATGTCCCTGGTCGCATAATGAAAAGGCGTCCCAATACTTTTGTCCATATAGTGTAGATGTGGGTGTGAGAGAGAGAGAGACTGAATGCGTGTGTGGAAGCTGTTAAACTCTAAATTAAAGTCCATGCATTTGAATGCATCAAAAATCCCTATCGGTGGAATAGACAGGCATTCAAGCTACAAAAGACCCTTTTTATTCGGATAAAAGGCTCACCATGAACTGCTCCTAATCTATATAACTTTTTAAACAAACAATGATAACAATATTGCATTCTAGAGAGGGGAAAGGGAGCTTTGGGTATTAAAGCTTCAGGCCAAGTCGTAATGCAGGTTATTCATCAATGTGACAAGAGTGGAGGACTGCACAGCAGAGGGATGGAAAATGAAAAAGGAGCGGAGTGAGGAGCACCAGAGGACGCACTGGAGCTAAAGACAATCCGGCCGGCTGGAGCAGGGCTCCCTGAACACAACACAACAAAACCCCAGGCTTACCCAGACTGCAGACGGGGTGTCACTCGACGGACAGAGTTCTACATTTAGCACAGCTCCCCGGCCCTCAGCGGCATGGTTAAAATCCCAAGCAGAAGAAGAAATCGTGGAAGGGAGGGGGGGGAAACAATCCACACGTCCACCAGGAGGGTCTCTCCTCGGGCTGCTCCAGCTCCGCTCCGGCCAGCTCCGGCTCCGGCCCTCCACTTCAAACCCTCAGTCCCGCCCCCCGACTGCGTCATCGACAAAGTTTTCATCGACGCGGACTCCGATTGGGCCGAGCTTTGCCGGAGGCGGCGCTCTCCTCAGCTCTCCGCCAATCGGAGGCCAGCTCGCAGAAAACAGGGGGCGGGGCTTCAGGTACTGGGAGTCACGCGGCCGGATGCGGTGCATGACGTCAGCCCTTTGTTACCTTGCCGACTGAGTTCGAAAACGTCAAAATTGTGAAAATGTTTGGAAAAGGTGAAAAAAAAAAACCAATCGCTCGTTTTTGTTTTTATTTTGTGTTATTTCACAGTTAGAGGCAATAATGTAACGAGCTATTATCCTTCCGTATGAGTAGAAACTGATCTCCTATTGGCTCACATGATGAATGGAGCACCCTCACACCAAAAACTGTTCATAACAATACGGTAATAACAACGTAGTAATGATGTAATAAAATATTTTTACATTTTTTAAAAGCAGAGAATAATGTGATGAGTTGTCCTTTTGACTGATAAACACTGGCAACTGAGATCCCATTGTTAGACATGATGCATGAAGCAGCCTCACACCAAAAAACATGCTCATAAAAGTGTAGTAATGATGTAATGAAATATTCGATAGCCTCATGTAACTCTGACAAACTTCAAACAATGCAAATGCAATCACAGATCCGCTATAAATGCCTGATCTTAAGGTTCAGCAGCAGTTCACAGAGACATGTAATTGTTCTTATGCAAACTTTTCACCCAGACTCCACCCTGCTGCACGTGCATGAGCTGAAGACAGTAAATAATGTCATGGAGTTTTTGTACAAGATTAATAATCACTTGCATTCCAGCAACGTATTACCCTCCTATAATGAAAGAAACAGACCAGCAAAAGAATAGCAAATAAAGTCCCAACAGAAGAAAAACATAATAATAAACTCTGCAGCTTTGGCAGGATTATGACACGTTTTACCCTGATATAACCCCTGAGAAACTGCAAGGAAAATGCAACAGCTAATCTAATCTAACAACAATCACTAATCTGCTAATAACAATCCCTAATCAAAAGTTCCAGCTGTTAAACTGAGCAAACAGATCGCATATTTTACACAGGAGGCCGCCAACTATTCTTCCAAAGAACTTTTCGCCCAGCAGC
This sequence comes from Alestopetersius hilgendorfi, assembly GCA_037577075.1. Taxonomy (NCBI): domain Eukaryota; kingdom Metazoa; phylum Chordata; class Actinopteri; order Characiformes; family Alestidae; genus Alestopetersius; species Alestopetersius hilgendorfi. Next base: position 6,532,306 of record JBBIGB010000084.1, read on the forward strand.
TATTCTGCTGTCGGCTGTCAAAACGCCCAGCTTCAAAACATTGCACTCGGCACACGAATCCCCAGTGACATTTTGAAACAACGGCTCTGATATTCAGCAAAGGTCATGACGATGATTTTTTTTCTCCCTCTCTCTCTCTTTCTTCTTCTTCTTCTTCTTTGGGCTATGAAACGCGACTTTATTTTAGAACAGCCTGTGCCTGTCAACCTGCCTAAAGGCTCTGGGGTAAATGAGGATGAAGTTGGCTTCTGGTTCCAATTTGGTGGTCCACCTAAAATCTGTACATCATTTACTCTCTACAGGCACCTGCATGTAATTGGTGTACTATTTAATGTGGAATAGAAAATTTAAAGAAGAAGGGCATTTGACAGTCAATGTCTAGAAATAAAGTCACAACGGCATGCAATGGGAAAAAAACACAAATGCTTTGTGGAAACCATTCAGAAACTGCACTTCCGTCTGCATCTTTAGAGATGGACACAACAGTCAGCTAAAGCCTATAGAACATACACTATATGGACAAATGTGTTTAAATACACCCCTTAATTCCGGGTTTGGGCTGGGCCTCTTACTTCCAGTGAAGTACAATCTTAATGCTTCAGCATACCAAGACATTTTATACAACACCATGCCTCCAACTTAATGTACACAAATTCTGTGGAAGAACCTTTTCTATTGCAGCATGACTGTGCCCTGGTGCACAAAGCAAACTCAATATAGACATGGTTAGATGAGTATGATGTGGAAAAACTTGACTGGCCCACACAGAACCTTGACCTCAACCCCATCCAACACCTTTGGAATGAACTGGAAGGGAGAACGCAAGCCAGGCCTCTGTGGCTAAACCTCATAAAAGCTCTACAGAATGAATGGGCACAAATTACCGCAGAAACTCTAAAACCTTGTGGAAAATCTTCCAAGAAGAGTGAAAGCTGTTATAGCTGCAAAGGGGGACCAACTCCATGTTAAACTCTATGTATTTGAATACATGTCATTAAAATCACTGTTGGTCAAGCGTCCCAATACTTTAGTCCATATGGTGTATTTATCATACAGTTTTCTTTTAAATGCATACTTGTGACGAGGCAGGGAGCTGTCAATGATTTGCAGTTATAACAGAAGGTTTTAAGGAGGTTATAAGCATGTAACCCCTGCTATAATCCATAAACAGGAGAAATGCACTTCAACCCAAGGGTCACAACACACCAGGCTGGATGGACTGTGCAGGAACAAAGACACACACTGACTGTGCACCATGTATTTAAGTTGCTTCTGCAAAAAAATGAAAAAATCACAGCTGCTCAGTCAGGCTAGCATGCTAAATCACCTGCTTTCTAGTAACGTTCCCAGTGCTGAAGGAGCTGCTATCCATTCTTTACTTCCCAGAGGTTCAAGTACACTTGGATAGATGATAATATTCAATGCAAATACTTATGAATGGAATGCAATACTCACTCTCCGTGGACAAGGGCGTCATACGCGACTCAAAACATCGTGATGGTTTGTTATTCAGGTGCAGTGTGCGTGTGAGAGAGAGAGTGTGTGTGCATGCATGTGTGTGTGAGCGTGTGTGTTCTTTTTTCCTCCGTGTTGTTGCTCCCCTGGTCGAATCACTGCTGCTGTCTGCTGCGCATGCGCACTGCGGCGTTTATCACCGAAGGGGGTCAATAATTTTGCACACCGTCTCTCTTCAGGTGGGTTTCGACGTCGCCGGAACAGAACAAAAGTACCACATCACTGACTGTACTTGCTTATTTTACAAGTAATACATTTTAATAACTTTGTTTTTTGTGCTATAGTTGTAACAACATGAGCTTACACTGTAAACCTAAGGTTCAGAATCAGAAAAATGCACTGACCCTAGAGGACATGCTTACGTTATAACTGCAAAGACACACAAACACACAGGAACAAGTACAATATCCAATAAAAATGTGTAGAAATAAAACTACCCATTTTTTGGTGTGTAGCAGTGTATGAAATACACTGTGCCATATACACTTATGCCAGGTATATATACTACAGATAAGTAACTTACAGTAAATAACACAATAATAACACAAATGGCTAATAACAAAGATGGTTAAGAGTATGTTATTGCACGTAGTAGAGATCAATAGTATAAGATAATATAAGATGGTTAGTCTCACAGGTATATAAGTAATAATGACGTAAGTAGTGATATTTCATGTGAGAAGAAAAAAAGGTTTTGCACAAAATGAAAGGATTTAATACTCAACAAGAACATTACATGGTATTTCACATGGTAGATTATTGCACATATAGCATCCCTGCATCCCTGGGCACTGTGCTTCTGGCTGCCCACTGCTTCACTTAGTGAATGGGTTAAATATAGAGGAAGAATTTTGTCCTGTTCACACTGCGCTCTGGTGTGTTTACGTATGACAGAACGGTCACTTTCACATATATGCAATCTTGATACTGGTAAAATCAGCTTCGCTTCCAACATTCCGCATGTACTTCTCCATGAATGGATTTAAAAATAGCTTTAGTATCTTATAGTTTTAGGCTCTATGTACTGTATTAGGATACTTCCAAAGATGTCTTTGACATCAGACAGGATGTTCAAGCGATGATTTACTGTGTAACTTCCTTATTCAGTGCAATTGGGTAATAACTTACTGCGAGGTTCTCATATAAAGGACAATTCCACCAGTTTTCCAAATTCTAGAAAGTTTGTCCCCCTTTGCATTAGACTCATTTGGCAGACACTTTTATCCAAAGTGATTTACAATTTGAGGAAACACTCAAGTTTCAGGACAGTGTGAGAAACAGGTCTCAGTGCTATGGCAGCTTGTAAACAAAGCTTGGAACGATACAGAGAAGATTAGCATGACTCTGCGAAGGGATGACATGCAAACTAGTGAAGCATTCCTAATGTTTAGACAGCTGGTGGCCTGGTGTTCAGGAAATTGCATCTGTGATCGCATGGTCATGGGTTTGAATCCCAGGATTGCCTGTGACACCATTGAGGTACTCTGGAGCAAAGTACCATCCTCACACACTGCTCCCTGGGTACTCTGTCACTGGCTGCCCACTGTCTGCCAACTAAGTGAATGGGGTTAAATAGAGAGAAGGAATTTTACCCTGTTCACACTGTGTGCTGTGCTGTGGTGTGTTCACACATGACTATAAGGAGCCGCTTTACTTTTCTTTAAAATCTTTATGTAGGGAGTAGTGTAAGAACATTCTGGAACAGTTGTGAGGTCAGCTATTGACGTTGGACAATCAGTACTGTATCACAAACGCTGCTCCAACTCATGCCAAAGGTCCTGGATTGAGCCAGAGATCACATCTGCGGCAGACTGCTGGCCATGGGCATGATGACCCGGGGCTTTCTGTGCAACTAGTCAATGCTTTTCTATTATACAATTGATTATCCTATTATACAAGCTGCGTCTTCAGTTAAACACCTGTGTCAGCAATGAGTGCATTTTATGGTAGCTGAATTTGCTAATTAAAGAGAGTGTCTGGATACTTTTGAACATACTCTGTTCTTCCTCATCATCGACTTTCTTAGGTATATTTTAAAGAACAGGACAGCAACACCTCAATTTTGATAGTGTCTATTTGATACTGTCACTTATTGAAAGAGCATCTCCTCTCTCTGTCTTCTTCCACTACTTTTAAGATTTTAGCACTTAGACCTCTCCTCTGGTTCTCACACTGTCCTGAAACTTAAATGTTTCCTCATATTGTAAGTCGCTTTGGATAAAAAGCGTCTGCCAGATGAATGCAATAAAAAGTGAATTTTCCATTCACCTCAGATGTAGATCAACAAAGCCATGTTTGTTACCCCAACCGCCAAAATACTTTCCATTGGCTGGGTGGCCTAGTGGTTAAGGCATCCACCCTGCGACCAGAAAGTCCGGGTTCGATCCCCAAGACCACTAGGCACCGCTGAGGTACCCTGAGCAAGGTACCGTCCCCGTGCACTTCTCCGTGTTCCTGGCTGCCCACTGCTTCACTCGGTGAATGGGTTAACTGCAGAGAATTGAGCAATTTCCTCCGGGATAAATAAAGTATACAAAAATAGTTAAAATAACTCCATACTTCACAAAAACCCTATCAACCTGCATCCAGAAATTCATAAGTTGCATAGGCTTGTCAATGTGCTTTAGGACTCCAAATGGATGTCTAGTCCACTAATTTGCAACTTTGTAAACACCAGCCCTGGTGTTGTCTTAGACCCCTGCCTGTAGTGGTGAAGTCTTGCTCATTTTGGTAGCTCACAGTACAGTAATCCCCCGCTTTTCACGGGGGTTATGTTCCAAGAGCACCCGCATATAGTGAAAAACCGTGCTGCTGTGTTTTGGGTAAAAAAAAATGCCTATTTTTTTTATAGTGTAAACCCTAAATATTCCCCCAAATATACTCCCAGAACACTGTGATGTCATTAATGTCATTTTAAACTCAGTTTAAAGCATTACCCTTAAAGAAAATGTAAAGGTAAGTCCGCATTCGAATTTAAATCCCCAGCCGAGATATGCAACTTGGAAGGTTGCACAAAAGTATTGGTACACCGCGGCGAGGTGACCAGATTTCAGAGAATTAAACCTGATCTACTCGGGCTAAAAATACAAACGAGGGCTCGTTGGAAAGGTCTCCTGGAGATCTACCGCACTTTGAAGTGTCTGAGTGCTTTCCTCACTGAGATATACAACTCAGAAGGTCACAGGACAAGTATTGGGACACCACAGCGAGGTGAACGGGTCCCCTTCATCCAGAAAAAAAAAAATTACTGCCACAAAAAGAGCAAAAAAAAGGCGGAGGATATTTCCGCGTTATTGTGGGGATTTCCTCGTAAAACTTTCAGGTTCGGTTTTAAAAAGAAAATCTGCATGTGACTGAATCAGTGACTCCTGATCCGCGTATAACTGGGGGGTTACTGTAATCATAGTGTGTCCTAAAACGCATGGACAAGTCTGCACCAGCCCCAGTTCCAATCTTTAAGGCACCTTGATGGAGGTAAATCCATAATGAGCACTGCTGACGATGTCAATATGTTTTGGCCATTGATAGAGAGTTCCATTGTGGAGTTTGCTGTGCCTGATGCTTTGGCTCCAGACTAAAATTTCTTTGACAGCTGAGATAAATTGACTCATTACATGCCCCCACCTGCTGTCTATATGGTATTGATGAAAAAAATGTCTTGAATCACTGAGCAAATGAATGCAACTTGGTGAGGGAACGCTTGGCTTTCCAATATGTCATGAAAGGAATATGTAATGTAACTTGATGTTTCAGCATCACGGCCACACGCCGGTTCATACAATGTAAAATCAATTGGTGATATGGACTCATTCTTTGATTGAAATCAATCACCCAAAAAGACATCATCGTCACCATCAGCAGCAGCAGCCTGGCGTTGTGCTGTCCACTGTTTATCTAGTCATTCCAGGCAGATTCATCTGCATCGCTGACAAAAACACCACAGTTCGAGCTACAACACCCTCCCTGGTCCCTCTCTTGGCAAAAAGAAATCCATCAAGTGGAAGAGAAGTGTCTTGCTCGAATTGATCAGAGTTCTGATTGGAGACCAGTTTTTGCATACTGCCTCGTAATAGGAAAAGGCGGGCTGGTAAAAACTGATCCTATATCAGTTGTAGTCAAAAGGCCTGTAGCAAGCAGCACAGGGGAAGTACTCAGCAGTGGGCTCCATCAGGCAATAATACAAAGTTAATGACGCAGAATGGTGTCTTTCTTCGGCCCTCGGAGACGTCAATACAGGATGTTTAGGAACGGTGTTCCTAATTACGCTTTTTATATCCAGCTCTGACATGATTGACGATTTTCAATGGGGATGTATTATCGATCCACTTCACAGACAAGTCATATTGATTGCAGTTCTAGATTGGCTATGACTTTTTTTCTGCCCTCCTTTGCCTCTTTTCCCCTCTCTGTCTCTCTGTCTCTCTCTCCCTCTCTTTCCAATCAGAGAGGGAATTTAGATTCGGGGGCGGCCAAATGTGACCTGTGGGTGTTTTTTTGAAATTATCCCTCTAAAAGCTCGCTGATGAGGGCGCGACAAAGGATGCACCAGCTGCGTGGCTTTGTGTGGTGGGCCGCAATCATGTGTAATGGATCGGCGCGCGCGGCTGGTGCACGCGGCGTGCGTCTGAGGCGCGGGCGTCCCTGGCCTGGCGTGCACTCGCCATTTCATCAACTCTGTTATTCCTCCTCCCCTGGAGCAAGGTTGCAAAATGGCACAGGAACAGCAGGCCGCTTCTAGCCAGACGCACATTGCATATGCGTGTGTGTGTGTGTGTGAGTGTGTGTGAGTGAGTGAGTGACTGAATGCGTTCACGCCATATATCCGCCTCACACAGCCGGGAAGGGGAGGAGAGGCCTGTTGTTGAAATATCTGACATGACAGCAGTTTCTCTGCACCCACAGCTCCTAAATGACAATGACACCAACAGCAGCGGCAGCACACACTGCAAGGCTCAGCCAGCAATTGTTCAGCTCAAATTGCTGCTCTCTTTTGTCAAGTCGGCCGTTTTTCTCCCCCAGACACAGACAAAGCCTGTGCGTGCTCTAAATCACGCTCATATTGGTGAAGTCGGGCAGGATTCGCTCCCTCCTAGGGTGGACCAAGCAAAAGTGGCACACGTTTTGGTAGATGCACTTGTGCGTTTGTGACAAAGGCTGGATACTGAAAATCAGTACCTTCACGGTGTCGACTCATTCATTCTACCAAATAAGGGGTGGGTGATATATGACGACATCGTCATCCCAATTAATGACATCACATTGTGTGCGTATGTATACTGTGCATATTGTGTCTGTATTTAAAATGCACTGAGCAACTTCATGTTTCATTACAAGGAGAGCATTATTTTAGTGCAGTTCAGTGTGTAAAATATCATTAACTGTGTCTAAAAGCACATCAGTGAGTAATAATTAGTCTGATTAAGTCTAATTCTAAGACTGATAGCTGTCATGAAAACAGTCTATTCTGATTTTTATACTCATAGGCCTTACTAGCATGACTAGCCTGATTTAAACATGTGGTCCAGCCCATGTAAACTCTGTAAACTCTTACACATTACACATGGTGCCTTTGCGACATTTCGTAGTTGTGACACCCGGCTTGTTGAAACCAAAATGACACATGCAAAAGGCAAAAGGGCTCCTCTTCTGCGGGGAAGAACAGATGTTACACCTTCTGTCCAAAAAGATATAAAATATTTAAGCAGAAAGGAATGCCGATGTTTTTAAATAGTTAGAAACCCCACCATGGATCAAATGTGTGTCCTTAAGAGGCTGTACTGTTCTAAAGTCAGAGTATGCTTCTGTCTATGTAAACAGGACTATAAATGGACTAGTCTTATATGCAGCAAAGGAGAGTAAAGGAGAAAACAGTTTTGAATTCAGCATCCATAAGGTCCATAAGGTGCGGCCTTTTGCTTTATTCAGCCATATGGTGGCAATTTTCCTACAAGTATAGCAGACAAGTCAATGTTCCATGAAAAATGGTGAGGCGTATTTGTGAGAAGGGGACTTTTTCTGCACAGATGTATTTTTAATCCTGAGCACCTCAGTAATCTAGCCCTGAAATGGCCACTGCACCATGATTAAATGGTCCCTTGAAATAGTCCTATGGTGAGAGACAGAGAGAGAGAGAGAGAGAGAGAGAGAGAGAGAGAGAGAGAGAGAGAGAGAGAGAGAGAGAGAGAGA
>JBBIGB010000084.1:6739080-6749449 GCA_037577075.1 Alestopetersius hilgendorfi
GTGTGTGTGTGTGTGTGTGTGTGTGTGTGTGTGTGTGTGTGTGTGTGTGTGTGTGTGTGTGTGTGTATGCACACTTGTTCTGTCCCACAGCCTCCCTGTTACATGGTGCTGCCTCTTCAGCGATCAATAGGCAGCCGACATCATTCCAGCGTCATCTCCATGGAAACCAGCTCCCTCTGCAGTCAGGATTGGCTCCTTCCCAGAGCCTGCCTGTTCGTGATAGGGCTAAACCTAGTCCCCCCACCCCCTTTCCCCCCTGGTTCTTCATCATACACAAACACGCACTGGCTTTTTCAGGCACACGCTCCTCCAGCTTCCTTCCTCCCTGTATCTTTAATGCTGTCTCACAGAGCGAAGGCAAGGCAGCTTGTCACGCTTCGCTGTGGCGGATGTAGCCCGAGGACACAGCACTCTCTCTCATTCCCCACTCATCCTGGCACGACTGGAGGAGAGAAGTAGGAGAGACGGGAGAAGACGAAGGTGTAACGTGCGAGACAGGTACGTCATCAGCTGTCGGACAGAAGGACAGTGTTTTAAAAACAGCCTGTATTTGTTCCTGTCTCCTGCCATCGTCGTTACCGGAGCCATGCTGATATGACATGGCCGCTTGGATCTCGTTTGCCCTTTGACAGCGGCAAGGATCACCTTTAACAAAAACGCAGAGAGATATTGTGGCGCTCCTCTGAAAGTCTGAGCCTCGTGTCTGGGACCAGACGTGCTTAGGTCCGTGCACGCAGCCTCAGTCGGACTCACGTGGACTCGTCCCTCGCTGCGCCGGAGCCTCATGAAGACGCTCACGTTTCTGCTGGACGTTTTGCACTAATAGTGCAATCATAAACAGCCACTTGAAGCTGGAGCAGGGCACTGATTCCTGATGTGATCGTGACGTGATTTGGATTTTTCTACCAATGAATAGCAAATGTTCTGTACTATGACTGTGCATTTCTACGCCACACCTGTCATCGTATTAGTTCTGTGTTAGTCAGTAACTGATAAGGTTTGTAATTGACCGAGCACATTCTATCACAGCAAAACCTTGCTGTCCACTCCAAAGAAGCTTGTACTCTATAATTAGGAGTCCTCTTGCTTTTTTTGCTGTTTCATTGCCTGCGTTTGACAGACGTGCAAGGCAAAGGAACGCGAAGAGATAGTGGGGGTGGGTGTGAGTTCTCAAATTAGGCTGATGATCACTGTAATCATCTCTTTTCTGCTTCTGTCATTGAATGAAGTCTTCACTCTGGCCTCTTGTTGACTAGTGTTTGGATGTGCCTCCTATGTGGCTGCGTTGAACTCCTCGTTACTCTGCTCCCTCACGTGCAGTAAGAGGGAGTGATGTATGACCTGTGCACTAGACCCGACCCCCCTGAGCCCCTGCCACAGACACCCCCCATAACGGCCTCCGGTGCAGGTGAACCTGAACCTCCAGCTGGGCCGGGACACACAGAAAGAGAGAAGACGGAGGAGGAAGAGCTCAGAGCCTTGGACTCCGTGAGCATGGCCAGCCCAGGCACTGCCACCACGGCCAACGGAGGCGGGAGCGTCACCGTGCACACCAGTGCTCTGGGCAAGCGCCACCACTCGCTGTACGAGGGGCTTAATGGTCATGAGGGAGGAGGGTTTGGCAAGGTAAGTGTTGCCTGGGATGAAATGTTAGGTCTGGTTCAGTAGCATGTTGGGTCTGACCAATATATCGGTCGCCTGTGATTTTGGTTTCACCAGAAACCAGTAGCTTGTTGAATTTTATAATACAGTCAAACTTTAAACTTTAATGTCATAAGTTCTGGTGGATTATCTGGGCCTGACTGGTGTATCAGTTGACTGATAACAGGTGATGTTAATGTTGCTCGAAGTTACAGGAACCTGCAAATTTGAATGGATGAACCTAACCTTAAACTGCAGAGTATTCTGGGAAGGTCCCCCTCAGTGCTTGGTGTTTTTCTGTTGTCTGTGTTTTAGAAATAGGACTGTTGAGATCTGACAGACACTTTACTGACTGTTTTAAAGTGAAGATTTTTAGCCAGATTTTGTCTTTAACTAATTTATGTCAGCCAGTGTTCTCAGTTATCCCAATTATTACATCCTTGATGTCAGTGTCAGTCAAAAAAAATGCTCATGTTGACTGTTTTTTTTATTCAATTGCTTTGATTTTTATAATATTAAAAGGCTGAGAGTTTGTGTGTTTTTGGGTTTGAAACAATTGTCAATCAAATGTGACAATTCGCAGTTGGCAACTAACACTCATGATGGTCAATCAAGCACTAAAAATGTAAAAAAAAAATCTGTCTGTTAAAAATATAATGCCTGATATTATTAGTTAGCTGAATATTTGTCTCCTTCAATCAGTAAACTGTTCATGTTAGTCTGGCTCTGGTCTTTCTGGTCCTGCAGTTCCTACAGTGGTTCTCATCCCTGCCCCCCACATTTTGAAGTATTCTATGCTGTTACACACCCCTTCATGCTTGTTCATGAGCTGATTGGTTGGCTCGAGTGTGCTAGAACATTAAAGGCAATAAAATGTAAGGGACAAGGCTGCACTAGGATCAGGTTGGGAGCCACTGAAGCGGCTAATCATACACAGCTCCATCTTTGTAGGCTTAAAATAGGCTTTACAGTCTAGCGTTCCAACTTCAGCCAAACTTATTCATCCAATTTTTGAGTTCTCAGTGGAACTATTATACTGTGTATGTATGGTTTGCTCGTCATGTTATCCTTCATTGTCAGGTAAACACAAATCTTTATAACAAGTGCAGTTACTTGTACTGACTGTTTTGCCTGCTCCCCAGCCAGCTGTAATGTGGGCCAGTGCAGAAGTGGGAGCTCCATCGTAAAGCATTCAGCAGTAGCTATATTCAGGCACAGCGGGTGACCTCAACCCATATTCCCTACTGCAACAGATTCAAAATGGGCCAGCGGTGGATCCACTTAATTGTGCTTCATTGTAAATCAATACAAACTCTGCAGACACGTCCCCAGTAATGTATTCAAGCATGCTGTAGGTGGTTAGATTTGACCGGGTGCACACATACTCACCTCAAGGCATCATGCATGGTCTGGGCCAAGCTCAAGCTTCTTGTGACGTCATACGCTTGCGTTCTTAGACGGTTAAACCGCTTGTCATATGTGTCGCCATAGATTTCAAACCTTAAATCGCTTGCTTCTGGATGTACAGTACCTTAGTCATTTGCAGAACCAAACTAATAGCAGTTTTCATGGAAAATTGATGGAAATTCATGGAAACAGCAGATATCATCCACATGAAGAATTATAGTTCTTCATGCATTTTAGTGTTAAATATAATGTACTAGTTTTGTAATATAAACATTAATGTAAATTCAGCTAAATTCCCTCAAAATAAAACTGTATACGTCTGTCAAACACAAAGCAACCGTATATCGGCCAAAGAAATGTATTTACGTTCTAGCACTGAGGGCGTTCAGTGTAAACGGTATAGTACAGATATGGGTTTATACTTTAAGAGTAATGTATGAAGCGGAGTTTAAAAAGAAATGCATTGTTTTGGGAGTATATTCTGGGTCATGTTTAATGTTTAGGCATAACCCCTTTGAATTCCAGGGGTTTACTGTATTCATTGAAGCCCTATACAATCAGCATAAAATCTTTCTTGCACTGTTTTTTGGGCCGGGACTTTGGAGGTCTCTCTAAAGAGACAGCACATGTGTGCTTTTGGTTTAATTAAAAGGTTTCTGGCATCTACTGTAGCAGATGTCAGAAAAGATGGAGAACAAAGGCCACAGACCCAAAATGGCAGGGGATAAAAATGAAGGCCTGGTGAGAAGTGACAGAACTGAAAGATGAATAGTGAACTAAATGGACTAGAGTGATGACAAGAGGGCTGTGACTGATTAAATGTGTATATCCTTCCTTTTCTTCTCCTCTTGAACTTCGCCTGACCTCCCAAAAATGTCTGGCCATTCTGTGGGGCACTCTCCTGCCCAGCAGGGGGTCAGCCACACCCTCATTAAGGTTTTAGTGACCTGTCATGGCGCTGTCTCAAGGGTCATATGGTCTCAGCTGAGAAAAGGAAGATATATGCTTAAAAGCTAATTCAGTATACAGCATCTGACCCATTTACCCACAGACATGTTTGTTTATTCTGATCCCAGTTCTATTGCTGATACAAATCCCTGTGTTTTGTTCATATGCAGCCATGGAAAAAAATAAGAGACCACTTTTCTTTTTTGTCTGTTCACTGTTTGCACAGTTTTTGGCGTGCGTGCGTGCGTGCGTGCGTGCGTGCGTGCGTAATTTCTATTTTCTTGATGAACTATTGCAGTGTGAGCTGTGTAAAAAATAAGAAAAGCCTCCATATGTGTTGGGTGCAGTAGTGTTTGTACAGCAGCTTTTCTATGTGCTGTATTCCAGCAGCTTCACTCCTGATTCAGTTTGTGATGGGATGTGTGTACGTGCAAGTAAGTAATAAAAGAAATATGTTAACCTAATCGTATGCTGCATTTGTAGCAAATGGTTGTTTATCATAAGCAGTGATTGATGTAATAAAAATGATTAAGGAAACTAATGTCATTCTGCTGCCTCTGCAAGATTCAGTTAAGAACTATTAACAATTTAGAAGCATACCTAAATAAAAACCACCTACATTTAATAAAAGAACAGAAATTCTGTTGACTGAGTACAATTACAATGGAGACCAGTGTGTAGGTGCAGTAGTTGTTCTCTTATAATTGTGTTTCTTTTATAATTGTGTTTCTCAAAGTACAGGGGCCTTATTATGGTAATCAACCGTGTTCCACCGATGTGATAGATACGTTTGAGTAATCCTTTAATAGAAATTGCAGATTCCTCCCCCGCTAGTCACTGTTGGTCGAGTATAATTGCGTTTTAAATGCACAGACTACAAGGTTTTAATGATCTGCCCCAAAAATGCCAAGTGTTAATGACTGAACCTGTGGCCTAACCCGCCTCTGGCTGTAAGGACTAAGGGCTCTGTAGCAGTTGTAGCATAAAAATGCAGTGGAGGAGCTACTAACTTTAAATAATGCATTAGATATTATCATATAGAGCTTCCAGCCCAGCAGGGAGCAGGCCGAGGGTGGAGAGCAGCGGAGTAATGAGCGGTTGTCATGAATGTGAAAGCGAGGAAGATCCTGATGCTGTTCACGTGCGTGTTCAGGGTGGTGGGAGTGATTGAGGATGCGGGCTACACAATAAGGTTCATCTCATTGTGCTCCCAGGAGAGCCCCGAAAGCAGGAGAAAAAGAGTGGGGTGGGGGGAGGCTAGTACGGGGAGAGGGAAGGCCCTGGAAAGGAAGAGAGGGATTTGTACATGGAGAAATCTTAAGCTGGTTTGGTTTTACATGGACAGGCGCTGTGATTTAGGTGATTACTGACAAGTGATTATTAATTCGGCCCGAATATGCGCCCTCGCTTTTGTCTGAGGGTAATTATTCAGAACTGTATGACCTTTTATAATTTAGCTGAACCCGGAGCTCCGCTAGTGTTGAATTATATACTTTATTGGCCCTCATGAGAAGCTGGCTTGAGCTCAGTGTCAAGAACTCAGTCAAGCATGCAGCAAAAAGGTTCTTTTCTCACAGTTACACATAGAGCATACATACACATCATTCTCAAATATGTCATTGCTTATCTTAACATCAGAAGAGTGAAGAGCCTCTAAAAATCTGAGTGAAGGCACATATAACCCAGCGACAGTTCTGAGCATAAACATGTGATCTCAAGGGTAAAAAATGACATACACCAGTTTATTTAAAAAAAAATAAAAGGCTTAACTGAAGTGCATCTAATTTTTAACCCATTTGTCTTGTTTGAATTGACCTCATATGTTACATACCGCTTATGTATACCGACAGTGACCTTTAAACCTAGTGTGTCTGTAATAATTATGCTTCTGACTGATATTATGGCTGTTGTTGAAGTTCATTTTCTGTTAATTGAGGTCCAGAGCTGTTATTCTTTCTCCAAAGGCTAGAATATCTGCTTCATCTGCTTCCTGAACGGAGGCTTGGATGGAGAAAAAACAACAAATAGGGAATAGAGGGCTGAGCAGAAGATTTGACCCATACCCAGAAATTTCTGCTCTCTTCCTTTTACACTGTTGCACATATGCATAGATGCTTGTTTGGCTTAGATATGTGGGGAAGTCTGTTCTGAGGTGACTTGGACCCGTTTTGAGGGGTTAGTGTATAATAGTTTAGGTGAAAGTTTGAGCTGCTACATGGCACTTTAGGTTGCATGGCAAGCAGTAATTATTCAATTCAAGGCGAGTTTTGTATAGCACCAATTTTGAGAGGAGATATCGCATTAAGGTACAACGGTTAACGGGGTTAGGGAAAGAACTGTAGTTGACGATCCATTTTAAACAAGGAAATACACATAATTGTGAATTAAATAATTAAATAATACACAGCAGAGAGTAGGTTCAGTTTGAAGAAAAAAAAAACAAGCTTGCAGTGCCATTCTCTGTGCGTGTGTGCGTGTGTGCATGTGTGCGTGTGTGTGTACGTACAGGGGGTCCACAAGTTACGACACAGATGCAACCCGAATGTTGGTGTTGGTCTAAATACACCCTAGCCTAAGTCACTTACCAATGACTTCCCTAATCTAAGACACAGGAAAAGGACATAATTATACTGTACCTGTTCACTGTACTGTAAAATATGAGTGTGGAAACACTTTCAACAGTCCAAAATGGCAGAGGTAAGCGTACTAGGGGACGCCAACTCCCTGTCTGATGATCGAGAGCTCTTGATCTGTTGGAATGAAAAGTTGCAGCCACACTGGCCCTTTGTAGACACCCCTGTTCTCTCAGACGGTATGAATATCTGCTGTTCTGTTATTGCAGACCTTTGTCGATGGGTTTATCTTATCATAACCAAAATATGGATCATTATACAGCCTTTTGCCAATATCAATTTTATGTCACTGAGGACGTCTAGGTCTTCATCAGCTGAAACTCTGCCTGTCTCCACAGAGCTTTACTTAAATTAATGAAAGATACTAGTATGACGGATATGATGTGATTGATAGTCACGTTTGTGTCTGGCATATGCAGAAGTGTGTTGTCTCCCATGAGAGCACCAGTCACGGTCATGCTGTGGTGATTTATGATTGTGCTTCATGGTTTAAAAGCCTTCTGAAAAGATTTAATTGGGGAACATCCATGCGAAAGACTGTGGCAGGCCATGAATAAATTCGCATGTAGTAAAAAGAGGGGCCGGGCAGTTTTATTTGAAGGCTTTGAAGTGTATTAGGAGACGACTGAGTTTCTATTAGGGTGCAGGAAAGGATGCTCATTTAAAGCCTCAGGCGCTGTCTCAGGAACCCTAATGTGTAGTCTTTGTTTCAGCTCATGCTGCTGTGTATTGCAATTTCCTGGGGACCCCCTTCATTCACCTGTCTGGTTTTTATGCCCTTTTTCTGCAGACATGTAGTCTTCTCTGTCTCTTTCACTTTTTCTTTTTGAATTTTCGTTTGCTTCTTTTTCTTTCCTTAGATCTACTATTTTCCTCTGATACTAAAAGAACTTGATAATGACTTGTTTATGAGCGTCATCTCATTGAGTGGATGCGTTTGTCTATGCTCCTTTTGCGAAGCCCTGTGTTGCTAACAGTGAATGAAAACCTAGCATTTTGAATGATATTCAAGATTCAAGATTCTTTACACATGCATAGTCATACAAGTACGACACACAGTGAAATGTATCCTGTTGTGCTAACCAGTAACTGTTAGCTTTGATTCTTTGCTAGCAACATTAACATGCATGGTTAACTATTGCTTTTAAACATGATTCATTGTTTAGCATTCCATTTCAGAGACAAGAGTTTTGTTTTCCTGGCCCCATATAAAGTGGCCCCTTATAGTCATGTATGGACCTATCTCAGCACAGCACAGAACACAGTGAAATTCTTCTGCATTTAACCATTTCACTAAGCAGTGGGCAGCCAGAGACGCATCGCCGGGGTAGCAGTGTGTAGGACGGTACCTTACTCAAGGGTACCTCAGTGGTGCCACTGGCAGTCAAACCAGCAAACATCTAATTGTAGAGGCAACTCCTTAACCACTAGGCCACCAGCTTCCACTTGCTCACATCTTCTGATTTGTGATCACATTGCTTTGCAAGAGGAAATATTATGAACTGGCAATATCATGTTTCATCTCCACCCCCAAAACCCCCACCCATCCCTCAGACCCTGATGCCATGTCCCTCAATAGGTCATGGTATGATTTCACTTGGTCATGATATCACCATTCCAATAGGCGTATACAGTAAACATCTAGCTATACGCACATCAGGAGTCGGAGATTCAGTCACGCGCTGATTATTTTGAGAACTGTTTTATGTGGAAATCCCCACAATAATGCAGAAACTATGCCTTTTTTTTGCTTTTTTTGTGGCAATGAATATACTGTTCTCTGGATTTTATCACACAAGGGGACTCTGGGCAGGCTATAGCTGACCTGGAAGCACTTTTTTCAAATTCCTTACCAGGGTTGGTTAACTTAAGAGGCGAAAACAGGCTTACCTTTACATTTTCTTTAAGGGTAATGCATTAAACTGAGTTTAAAATTAAATTAAACTGTTCTGGGAGCAGATTTGGGGGCATATTTAGAGTTTACACTATAAAAATATGCAATTATATTTTATATATATATATATATATATATTTTTTTTTTTACCAAAACACAACAATGCAGTTGTTCACAATACGCGGGTGCTCTTGAAACATATCCCCAGCGAAAAGCAGTGGATTACTGTATTGGAAAATGCAGAAGGCCTATACATTCAATACACAAATACATTTGTCACTTAGCCAGTAGTGAAGGATTCACAGTGTGTTAGTTTGTATTGCCCTGGTGAGAAAAGAGACATGCTGATTTTCCATAATGCTTAAGTGACCGTGGGGCTAACTTTAACTACTGCAAGCTCAGTAACACTCAAAAATACCATCTACATTTACATTTATGGCATTTATCAGACGCTTTTATCCTAAGCGACTTCCATTCCCAAACTGCAGGGGGCAGTCTCCCTGGAGCAACTTGGGGTTAAGGGTCTTGCTCAGGAACCCATTGGTGGTGTGCTGAAGGTAGGATTCAAACCCATGACCTCTTGGTCTAGAGGCAAGTATCCTACCCACTATCCCGCCACCACCCGTCATACCAAGGACTTGCTAACTGTACACTCTTGATGTATCTCTACCCACTGGTCAGTGTTGCCCCACTTACATTAAATGAATTGCCATAATTCGTCTGGTAGCGTAGTGGTTAGTGTGTTCGTTCTGGGATCAGAAAGTTGTGGGGTTGAATCCCCAAGACTTCTAGTGGCACCACTGAGGTTCGCTTGAGCATGATACCGTCCCCACACACTGCTGCCCAGGTGCTGTGTTCCTGCTGCCCCCTGCAGAAGAAGAATTCCACACTGTTCACACTGTGTGTGTTCACGTATGACAGAATGGTCATGTTACACTAAACCGCATGGTTTTGTCTGAAATATTTTGATGTCTGACTTGATGGGTGTGAAAAAGTGCGAGTTGCCAGTTTTGTGATGCTGCTGCTATGCATCGTTCTCAGCTCTGCAGTGACCCATTTCTGATGCTCCAAGAGAGAAGGGGAAAAAATAGACAAGTGCTGTGTGTCTGCTTTCATCCAGGTGTGTGTGTGTGTGTGTGTGTGTGTCACCTCCACTATTAACTTGTCTCGATATCTCATTCTGCCATTGCTGTTTAGCTCACCAGTGAGATGTCAATCAAAGCTTAACAAATTCCACGCACTACCCCTCGCCCCCCCGCCCCCCCATATTTCAAGATGCTGGATGTCTCTCAGAGGGGAGTTTGGTGCGAAGTCAAACAGAATCAGCTCCTCAGTCAGCAGCACACCTCTGCTACTTTGATCTGCTTTGACTGAACACTTGTCAGGCCGTATCTGACATGAGGCAGGCTGTTTCTGTCTTTGGCCATTTGGGGAATTTCCACATGGCGGTCCTTGGAAAAAAAAAATGCAAATCTGCGTTTGTTTTATGAGGAGAATCTCCTGATCTCTCCCTCCAGGGAAATTTAGAGACTGTAAAGGAGTAATCGTGAGAATTCTAGTGCCTTCCTTTAGGCCCATCCCACATACCGTGTTATTATACTGACATTATGCAGCTATAAACACTCTTCATTAATAAGAAATATGCAAGCCTTAATGTTAGTAATGGTAAAAAAACAAAAAAGATCAAAGCATCCAGTTCATAATTTATTTATTTAGGGGTGCATCAGAATGCGGAGACATGAATATTAAAGAAGCGTGGCTGAGTCGTTCTAATTTTACACACACACACACACACACACACACACACACACACACACACACACACACACACACACACACACACACA
>JBBIGB010000084.1:6786298-6798582 GCA_037577075.1 Alestopetersius hilgendorfi
TGTGTGTGTGTGTGTGTGTGTGTGTGTGTGTGTGTGTGTGTGTGTGTGTGTGTGTGTGTGTGTGTGTGTGTATGCAGATGTCGCAGAGTCAAGGACAGTTGGTGAAAATGAAGTGAGGGTTTTCGTTGCCCTCTTCCCCTATGACCCTGCAACTATGTCACCCAATCGTGATGCTGCAGAAGAGGAGCTTCCCTTTAGGGAGGGCCAGATCATTAAGGTAGGTCCAGAATACTGCGCTGAGCCTGCACTCATAGTAACTGTGTGTTGCTAGTTAACACTTAACAGGCTGGAAAAGATAAAAGGATACACATTATCTCTGTTCTGTCCACATCATAATCAGAAGTGGAATCAAAATACTTCGTTGGTGGCTTGTGTTGCAACTTTACAGACACAGATACAGAGGTGTTGTGAGAAGAACAGTATAAAATATAAAAACATGATGTATAAAAAAAAATCTGTAAAAACAATACTTTGTATGAAATACACTATGCTACACTATATGGACAGAAGTATTGGGACATACCTATATTTCAGGGTCTAGGATAGGCAACTTACTTCCAGTGAAGAACAATCTTAATGCTTCAGCAGACCAAGACATTTTGGACAACGTCATGCTTCCAACTTTGTAGACACAGTTTGGAGAAGAACCAGGCCTCCTCGAAGAGTGAAAGCTGTTACAGCTACAAAGCGGGGAACCAACTTCGTATAAAAGTCTCAGTATTTGAATGCAATGTCATTCCCAGTAGATGTACTGGTCAGACGTCCCAATACTTTTGTCCATATAGTGTATATACATTAGATAAGTAACAGTTAGGGAATTGCTAAAAACACAGATGGTAGCTACTGTACATCAGTCGCAAATAAGTAATATTGACATAAGTAGTGATATTTAACATGGTTAGACTATCATAAAATATTACACAGTTGTTTTTATGATATATATGTCAATCAAAATGAATGTACATTTTCATGAAATGCTTACACAGGTTTCATGTAAGCCTACGAGCATCCTCACAAGACAAAGCACTTTGCACTTTAAGCTTGGGTTTGTGGTTTAACCATCCTTGCTGGCACACACAGTGACAAACTACTTGGCAGAAATTGCATAGCTCTTAAAACATGCTTAATATAGGCATTTTCATATCAACTAAGCATTTCAGTGTGGATGACCATCTTTTTGAAAATGTAAAAATGCCAATGTGGACAGCCAATATAGTTAAATGTCATGCTCAAATGTATCCATATCCTTGTGGACAAGATTAGAAACCATTTAACGTTAGCTAAGACTTTAAATACATTTTTGTAACATAAATGATCAAATTTGCTTTTTGAATACTAATATAGTCTGATATATAATTGACCAATCAATTCTAGGTATACTGTGGATGCTTTAATGAATAACAATAGTCATGTGTCTCACAGTTTATGTAATAGTATAATATTTATGTCCCATGTGTCCAGTTTTTACTCACTTCTTTGGTCCTCATTGCAGGTCTACGGTGATAAAGATGCAGATGGGTTTTACCGGGGCGAGTCAGGAGGTTGTCATGGTTACGTGCCCTGCAATATGGTGTCTGAAATCCAGGTGGATGACGAAGAGACCAAAGAGCAACTGCTTCATCAGGGCTTCCTCTCCACTGAAGCCTCCATGGAAAAGATAGGTGCGTTTCACTCACAGACATTGTACAGGTTCCAGAACCTGCTCCACTTTTCTTTAAAGCTTCATTCATTAGATAAAAAATGTAGATCTCTGCTGAATTGCCAGCTGTTCTGGATTACATAACTCCTAGCAGCCTTTTTTTTCCATCTTCTGCTCTAAAAATGACCGGTGAGGATTATTGAACTTCATATAGCAGAACATGTTTCTAAATTTAGAGCCCATCTTCTTACTACATGTTAAAAGTCACTTCTTAATCCAGAGCCACAGCTGCGGATTTTAGTTCAGCGCTGCTGAAATCATTAATGTGGTCCCGAAAAGTTTATCCTTACATTATCTTCCAAGCATGTCCTGATAATTTAAATTGGCTTTTTTAAATTACTTTAAACATGGGTTGCATGTCACTGAAACTGTGTTTTCAGCTCGTACCCAAAGGGACAGTCTGGTCTAACAGTTGACTATCGCTACGTTTATAGCAGTGTCGCAGTGATGTCTAGTCTAGCGGCGTGGGTGGTAGAATACTTGCCTACAAGAGGTCATGGGTTCGAATCCTGCCTTCAGCACACTGCCACTGGGTTCCTGAGCAAGACCCTTAACCCCAAGCTGCTCTAGGGACACTGTCTGTAGGGAATGTCAGTATGGATAAAGGTGTCTACTAAATTGCCATAAATGTAAACGTAGCAGGGCTCCAGATGGCGACTAAAATGGTCACCAGTGTGACTGGATTATATATTTTTCGACTAGTTTTTTTCCTTTCAGTCGCCAATGGCTATCGTCCCTCACAACCAAGAGAAATTGAAATAAAAGTACAAGAAAAGTGACATCTCAACACAAGTCTACCTCTCCTACTACACTGTCACGTGATTAGATATGGAAATTTCGGCTCTTTTTAATGAGTCGGATCGTTTGTGTCAGATCACTGAGAAGAATCTTCTCTTTTGGCTCTTAAACACAGACAGGGAGACGGCGCATTCACTGTGTTCCCAGTTCACACGATACGGACTCCGTGACACAAAATACAAAGACATTTTATTGTCTGTGGTCAGTCTAGTAATATTGTATGGCTATGCCCAAGTTTAGTCAAAGATCCGACTCGTTCGCGACCGACAGCAGCGTTGACAGATTGAGTTTAGTTTTTAATGATTCGCACAGCCTGGCAACCCGTTCTAAAATATACGAAAATATATACAAAATATAAAGATAAAGTACACGAGAAACACAAAGCTTTATTACGTTTTTAAAAATCTGTATTTTTATCACATTTGACAGAGATTATGGCTCCTAAAAAAATAATTTTGCATGAAAAGCCCCGGTTTAGAGTCTTGGAAATGTTTTGGGCCTGAGGGTTTGGATTATTAAGACTGGATTATGTTTCAGAAAGAGCTATTTCTTCAAGTTTTAGGTTTCGTGGGATTGCTGTGTGATTCTGAAATGACCGTTTAAACAGCCAGACATCCAGGGAATGCCCTCTAAAGATGGAAAAAGACTTCTTCCAGTGATTCCAGTCTTTTTTTCCAAAACGAACATTTAGAACAGTTAGAGTTCCTTCGTGGGCGGTATCACTTGGAGGTGTGGATGATTGATTTGAGACCCTGGTTTGTTTATTGTTTGTTATTGTTTGTGTTCACGATTTATTATTGTTATATGTTCTTTCGGAGACATTCATGATCCCATTTTGTGCTTTTGCTAAGCTTTTTTTTTCCATTCACAATGGCAGAATGCTACACAGTACTTTTCAAAGAAGTGCCCAGAAAATCACTATTGATGTTGCTCTGTTTGTTTTTTCATCACGCCAGCATTTCAGCCGTGACTTGGAAAGAGCGCCTTGCTAAAGCCACAGCGCTGATCTCAGAGCAGCCTGATTCCTGTTTCCCCAGAATGCTCTCTGACAGCAATGGTTTAACCCTTTCCTTCTCACTTGTAGCCTGTCTTGCTGACTCTGCTCTTGGGGAAGTTTTGGTTTTAGGGTTTCTTTTCCATTAACATCATCAATCTGCTGCTGTTGTTGTTGTTGTTTTTGTTTTTCCTCTGCTTTTCTTTGGGCGCTTCATTCGTTTGCCGCCCGCTTGTTGTCTGGTTTCGCTTTCAATCCGCATTCTCCTGTGTTGACCTCCATCAAGGCACACGCTCACTCGCTCAGCTTCCGCACCGCCCGGCCCCGCCGCCCAAACCTAGACGCTCCAAGAAAGGTGTGTCATCACGTCTCCTCACTGTCTTCTCCTCCATCCCACTCCCTCACCTGCCTTCATCCTACTTGTGCCATACCAGAGTTACTCTACACAGCTTCAACTGAAATCTAGACCAAAGAGGTTTCCTGTGATAGAAAAGACCATGTTTTAAACAAATGTTTATGTGAAGACTGTACATAGTTGTATTCATGAATAAATAAATTGACCATACGCCAGGGGTCAATTGTTAAGTCAGTTAATCAGTCATAGCTTGATACATTATACTTTATTGGCCCTGCGATTCACGCGTCAACCATTTTTCTTAAACTTTGCACCCTGTATGTGCTGGGATAGCAGAAAAGACTAAGGGTTGTCATAACTAGATTTAATCAGAAGCCATAACTAGATTTCATGGCCTATCATCAGAAACCCCTCTGGTCTACTTTGGCATTTCTGTATCTGTGTGTGTGTATGTGTGTGCGTGTGTGTCTGTGCGTGTGTCTCTGTGCGTGTGTGCGTGTGTGTGTGTGTGTAAGAGAGTGAAGTGCATTAATGCCCATTTTTTCCTAAGTGTTTCTGAGATTGTCTGTTTACCCTAACCCACTCCTGCTTTGAGTGAACACTATGGAAGCACCAGACATTCACCCTAACAAGCCATTTTTTACTCTCCTACAGTGGAGACAGCAGGAGTATTTGAGGATGGTCCTGTCATTGATTCCTCCAGCCAAGGTTTGCGTCGCCTCTTTCAAGCTGTGAGTTTCTGTACAGTGGGGTCGGACCAATATATGACATAGACAGTCAGATTGGTAAGATCCAGTGCTTATGTGTTTAAAAATGTCACTGTACTGACAAACATATGAGTCAGTAAAGCACTGAATAACTAAAATGATCGGTGACTTTAGCATAGATTTTTAAAAAAAATGATCAATATTAAGATTTTCACATTGGTCAGACCCTAGTCTACAGTTATCCTTCCTCATTCCACAGTATAGGAGAGCAGCCATGGAGCTTCATCTAAAGTGCATGCATGGACCAGTGACTGCATGGACCAGTGTGTGCATGTTTTATTGTCTCTTTCATAATGCTTTCTTGCCTTTTTATTGTCAATGGAATGGAATTTAAATTAATTTCAGGAGCAGCCATAATAACCACCTCAGTCTTACAGTCATTCTGAATGAGTGGTAGTTGACTTCTGTTCTAACTACTCGTTTGTTTCATTTAATTCATTTGTTCATCAGTTGATTCATTTGTTATAGCAGATGTTATCATCTTTTGTTACAGTTTGTAAACTGCATGTGATGTTTGCCATGCTTCTTTCTTCTATACTGTCATAATGCCTTTACATGTTGTGCTGCATGTATCTGTTTCATGCATTTTCTGTCCTGCAGTCAGGAACCGTGTCTGGTTACACTAATAGTATGGGTGTCATAATGTAAAAGCTAATCTGTTGTGTCCTAACCTAACTACATTGCTGTTTTTTGATTGTCAGATAACACTAGACATTCCGCCGCTGCCATGGGAAACCCTAGACCTCGCAGGATGGTGGCCATCTTCGATTATGACCCAAGAGAAAGCTCTCCTAATGCTGACATTGAGGTGACCATAAATACGTACACAATAAGCTTTACGTAAATGCTTTTATTTTGAAAGTTTGTTGCATTTTTGTGCAGCGCTTTAAGTCTCGGCTGGTTTTCACCGAGGTCAGGCGTCCCAATAATTTTGTCCATTTAATATGTCATCATTACTTTTGCCCATATTATATGAACAAAAGTAATCGGACGCATGACCCCCCCACCATTACACCAACAGAGACTTTGAAAACACTGCATTTAGATAAAAAGACTTTCACATGAAGTTGGTCACTCTTGGCAGCTGCTATAATGGTTCCGCTCTGGACTCTGAGGGTAACTTGTTATTCTATAACAAAACGTGAATGCCCTGGCAGGGGCAAATATATTTGGTTTTATATTTGATTTGATTACACTCATGTTTAAGTTGAGATTTACAAGAAACCTTTTAACTGCAATTGTGTTAAAGGGAACACTGTTAAATACTCCTAATTTATTTAAAGTCATTGCAAGTCAAATGTTATTGCACTTATAGCAGTAGTTTAAAAATAAAAGTGCACAACACTATTTATTTAAAAATTATCTATATAAGCATATAACAATGGGATCACTATTACAAAATGTATTGTTGCCCATCATTAATGTATATATATATATTGGCTGTGATGGGGGTGCGGGTTACACATACACAAATCAGCCACAACACAAAAACACCTGGCAGGTGAAGTGAATAACACTAATTGTTTTTGTTACAATGGCACCTCTCAAGGGGTGGGATATATTAGGCAGCACATGGGAAAAATGGGCAAACATAAAGACCTGAGAATATTTAACCAGGGACCATTTGTGATGGTTAGATGACTGGGTCAGAATGGGAATTGTGGGGTGTTTCCTGTATGCAGTGGTTAATATGTACCAAAGTGTTCCCGACATACATACAGCCTTGGTCCTGACATTCATATTGATGAATGATGGTGGTACTACCTAAGAGCAGTGGCCTTTTTCATCAGGCTGATACACCCTGTTACACTGCAGAATGTGTTCAGGAATGGTTTGAAGAACTTAACAGAGAGTTCAGGAAATTCCCCAAATCTCAGTCTGTTGGACAAAGTGGTCAGATCTATGGAGGTCCATGCCTTAATGCTGTGCTCTATCTGTCACCCCCTACAGGCTGAGCTGACCTTCAGTGCTGGGGACGTCATCTATGTGTTTGGAGATATGGATGATGATGGCTTCTTTTACGTGAGTCAATATATTGGATTTCTGAAGCCTTCAGATTGCAAATTGTCAGGTACACTATATGTCAAAAAGTATCCAGACTTCTAATTAGCGAATAAAATGATTTGGTGTCTCAGTTCCTAACACAGGTGTTCACTTGCGGACAGCCATATCTTATAAAAGCATTGCTAATAGAATGGAATGCTCCATAAGCATCACAAGAGCATAAGGACACCATACCAAATACCCAGAGTAAGAATTAGGACCATCTGAATGTTTCTGGGAACAGTTTGAGAAATACTTGGCCAAAGGGGCATTATGTCCTTGGCATTGACCTGTGGAGCAGTGGGGCGCTGTGCTTTGGCATTAGATTTGGTGATTCAGAACTGATCAGCCAGCATCAGTACCTGACCTCCCAAATGCTGTAAATGCAACGAAATCCCCACAGCAATGACTCTTTTTCACATGTACAAGTGTAGTTTTACTTGGTATAAAGTAAAGCAAGAAAGGAAGCAACTTGGATACGCAGTCAATAAGACCATCTAAAGCTTATATGCACTAAATGGCTAATGGCATGTTTACTTTTCTCTATATTATTCAGCCACAGCCATTGCCAACAAGTGTATACAATCAAGAGCGTAAATGTAGCACTGTCTTCTGATGGATCCTTGCCACAAGTCAGCTTGTGAAATTTCTACCCTGCTAGATCTGCCCTGACCAATTCTACATGCTATTAATGTGACATGGAAGTATCCATGAGCAGTAATAGCTCAGCCACAAAGTGGTAGACCGCAACTCATACAGCTGGGCCTGCAAGTGCTGAAGAGTGTAGCAAGTCAAAATTGCACAGTCTCTATTCTGTCGTTTACTAAACTGCCTCTGGAATCAGCACAAGATCTGTTCTTTAGGAGATTCATGAAATGGGTTTACATGGTTCTGCAGCTGCACACAGCCTAAGATTATAGTGCACAGTGCCAGTTGTCAGCTGGAGTGTTTAAAGCACACTCCCACTGGACTCAGTTATCTGGAAGTCTGAAAGATGAATATGGATTTTGAGAATGCCAGGAGAATGCTACTTAATTTCATAAGTAGTGTTTGGTGGAGGGGGTATAATGGTTTGGGACTTGTTTTTAAGGTCACTGTAGTTCCAATAGATAGTAATATTGATGTTACAGCACACAAAGGTATTTTAGACGATTGTAAGTTTCCAATTTTGTAGCAAGAATCCCCTCTGTTTTAGCATGACTGTGCATGAAGAAGACAGGGTTGGATGGGTTTAGTGTGCAGGAACTGTACTGGGCTGCATAGTGACCTGCCCTCAACCAAATTAAACTCACTTCAGAAACTGAAATGCTGATTGTAGCCACAAATGCTGCTTGGACTGAACACATTTTCACAGACAAACTCCAAAATCATGTGGAAAGCCTTTTCAGAATAGTGGAGACTTGGGACAACTCTTAATTAATGGCCATGGTTTCACAATTGGAATAAAATGGACCATTAAAAATGACAATTAAAAGTTAGTAAAGTATCCCCTTATAGATACATGTGACCACACCATAACACACCACGCCACACAGTGTGAACCATGTGAAATTCTTTCTCTGTATTTAATTCATTCACCAAGTGAAGCAACACAGCAGATGATTGATCATGTAATATATTGTAGCATTTGTGAGCTGAATTATAATACAAGATTATTAAGTATCACTTTATCTGCATTTTTGTTTTTGCTTTTTTTAGGGAGATTTAAATGGACAGAAAGGCCTGGTTCCCTCCAACTTCCTCCAGGCTTTTCCAGAAACTGCAGAGGATTCAGCGACGGCGGAACCAACTGTGGTTGAAAGCCGGAGAGACTCACAGGTAAGTTATGTGTTATGCATTTATATGCGTCACCAAACTTTGTTCGCAAACAGTGTTGCATGTTTGTGTGTTCTGCGGAATATCACTTAAAAAAGACGATCCTGATCACTGTTGCTGACCTCACACCAATGGAATTGTAAACATTAAACCTGTCCCATTTCAGACTTCTGCACATCACACCTCTCTTCAGATGCATTTGCTCTGCATGTCCTTGTTTGTTTTGCATGGCTTATTTCTTTCCGTTTGTGTTTATTTTTTCCTGCATGATGGGGTACAGAGACAAAGGAGAGCGGTGCACTTTAAACAGTAAGAGTAAGTGTCCTGCTGATGTCTCCCTTTGTAGTGCTTTGTCCTCAGCACAGACACCTTGAATTCCCTAGGAAACTCTTTAACATGCTCCCTTTCTCCTTAACCAAAACTTCATTTGGTTTGAAAGAAAAAAAATAGATCCACCTTCACCCCGTTCCACTGTCCGGTATTTCCCATGTTGTTTGTTGTGACCATATCCAACATTTAAAAAAAATAATAATAATTGTTGGTATATGTATGTGTATATGTAAGTGTGTGTGTGTGTGTGTGTGTGTGTGTGTGTGTGTGTGTATAAAAACACCATAAACCCCCAACATTCGTGGGCGTTATGTTCTTATTCTCCAAGAGCATTTGTGATGTGGTAAGAGAAAATGCCTAAATGCCTAAAACAAAAAATTGTTGTGAACAATATTTCGTTTTTAACTCCGCTTAATACACTACCCTTAAAAAATATTATGTAGCAGCAAATCAACAGCAAGGAGAAAAACATTACGCTACTTTCCAACCTCCCGCCTCTGAGTACAGCAGTATTTCACCATCCCAAGACATGCTTTTTTTGTGTTCTCTGGACCGTACAAAAACATTTATACAGTCCTATTTTAAATGGAAATGTAGCTGAATTTATGTAAAAAAATCAGTAATTTCAATTTCTTAAATATTTTGCAGTAAAACGCATAAAAGATTATATATTGCCACGAAAAAAGCAAAACAAATGTGGAGGATATCTGTGGTTAGGATGGATTGATGGAGCTAGGTTAATGTAGAGTGAATTCCAAAAACAGTAAATTTAAAATGTTCTGCTTTTTCGGCTAAATTTGTATGTATGTACTGGATGTACTAGGGAGTAGATGGTACATTTTGAACCTGGAAAGTCTATAAGTGATACATTATGAAACTTGATAATGCATGCACCATATTAACTGTTTTTTCATGATATGGGCCCTTTAAGACCTATGATAGCCGCTTCACCTTAGTACACTTCCCTTACGTTTAAAGTAAGAGTTTAGTATAAAATTGCATATTTGCGTTTACAGTTAATGTAGTCAATCAGCCAAGACATATTTGGTGTCTGAAATGGGCTTCACGAGTGTCACACTGGAGCTATGAGACCACTGCAGCTAACAAGAAGAACTTAGACCACAACAGTTAGTGTTGGGCACACCGAATGCAAAAGTCATCCCACAGTCGTGTCATTATGTCGGATTGTCTTGAAAATTCCATGGGCCATTAATGAGGTTTGTAAAGTAACTTAGGTCTGTAATTTATTTGTTTGATGCAGTCATGTTGTGTAATTTGAACTCTGTGGGTCCTGTAGTACTGCTTTTATTTCATTGTTCTTTTTTGGGTTGAAAAACTCTTTTAGAACTTATTAGATCTTTTTTTTCTTAGGTCTTTTTTCTCTTTGGTGTTCAGGTAAAATTCACCATCAGTTTGGATTGGTTAAGCGATGAACTGTAAACTTGATGTGTCAGAATGACCAGCATAATTAGGCCAAGAGTCAGGCATTCATGTTTTTGTTTAATGAGTGAAAATATGGAAATATGTCCCAGAGCTCAAATAAAGTTGGATCTATTCTTGTCATTCCGAACTAAGCCTAAGTTCTCAAAGTTTTAAGATGTTGATGACGTCTCTGACTCCAGGAAGTTCTAGTCACTGACACTGAGAAAGTTCTAATTAGGTTTCAGTCGCTTTGGAGAAAAGGAAAATGTGGTGGTGGTATCTCCATGCCAGAAATCTGTAAAACTGCTGCAAACATAGTGAAATAAATATTACTATGTCCTCAAATACAACATGGAATTTATTTAATTAGCTTCTTATGTCTGTGTTTAATCTAGAACCGTCAACATGGTTGTGTGAATTAGCAATAGTTGCTGTTGGCTAAATCTCAAATAGACTTGCTTATGTGGTTTCTGACACCGTACAACCTACTATTCCTTCAAATTAACAGAGAAAGACAAGATTTTTCTTCCACTGTTTTTAGCTGTGCAACATGCATCTTGGGTGACTGACTACAGTTAGAGTAAAGAATAAACCCTATATACAATATATATAGTTCTTTCACAGTTTTGTTTTTTGTTTTGTTTTGTTTTTTTTTTACTCGCTTACTCTAAACTTCTAGTACTTTAGTGACTGGAGGCTGCATTACCGTCTGTGTTTTTCTCCTAAAGGTGAGTTCCACTGCAGTTTCAGGGCATACAGAGGTTGAAGCGTCCTCTCCCTTAATGGACAGTCCACCAGCCCAGTTGGAACCAAACCAGCCCCTTGACCAGCACCAGGACCCAAACATGGACACCTCCACAGGTTTAGACCTAAGCCCCCCTGCCTCCCGCCTTCAACCTATGGAAAGCCCCTCTCTCACTGACGCCTCCCCACCCGAGAAGAAGAAAAAAGGCTTCTTCTCCAAAGGCAAGAGACTGTTCAAGAAACTGGGCTCCAGTAAGAAGGAATAAACGCAAAAATCTTGAAGAATTCGCTTATTGCACTTTTTCACATTGACGCTCGTTTGTCTGTATGTGGTTTGTGATTCAGTGGTCCGTGTGGGTGATTTGGGGACGGAGGCATATTGTGAGAATCTTATTGTGGAGAGATGACTGGTGCTTATTTATTTGATCGATTCCGTCTGTACTTGCTGCCACAGTGAAGGTTTCTTCTCGCTTCGCTTCAAAAGCATGTCAGTGTTTTGTGTCAAGACCAAATGAGTAAAACTGGACTGAGGGAAAACTGCTGTTTGAGGGTTTGAGCAGGAGTCGGGCACAATTATAAGACTCCTGTTGTCGAGACTCAAGTTGTGTTCTCTTTGATAATCGTTGAATCGTTGGTCAATCGAGTTCTCTTCAGGTGAAGATGGTCTTTTTGAGGTTTCAGCTTGTACACAGCTCTTTCTGCTTGATGTACAATCCTAAATTCAAAGGAATACTTTGGTTGTTTTCAATCTAATCTCTATCTATTCTATACCATAGATCATAATACTAACCATTTCCTTAGAAAACGAAATCTTTTTCACTCCAGATACTATTATAATTGAAGCCGTTATAAATGTGTTTGGAGTCTGTTCTTTTACTAAGTACGAGAATGTGTTGGAAATGTTGCCCACAGTGTAGTATATGTATGTTTTTTTTAGCCTAGAGAGTAGGCTGAAAAACACAGAAGTATGACTTTAAGGCCTGCTGTATAAGAGTTTCTACATTCAGGTTTGGGGAAACTCTTTTGAAACACTTTGAAAAATGTTGGTCAGTTTTTAGACAGTCCCAGGGGCGAAGTGTGTTCTGACGTATGAAGCTCCCTCAGTGAGTGTGTGATGGACTGTGGCAGTGGTTGCCTGCTGTATGTGGCTGTAATGGCATGTGAATGTGAGGTCTGCCTTTGCCTTTGTCAAACACTGACAAGGAACTCCAATAATGTGTAGGTGAAAAAAGGATGTTAAGTTTGAGTGTGTGATGAATTGGTGTTTAACTGTGTGTGTGTGTGTGTGTGTGTGTGTGTGTGTGTGTGTGTGTGTGT
>JBBIGB010000084.1:6809805-6821526 GCA_037577075.1 Alestopetersius hilgendorfi
TGAAAACAGCGAGGGACGCCACAAATCTGATCGGAAGAGGGAGTTTGTTCCACCACTGGGGGGCCAAGACTGAATAGAGTCTTGAAACATGTCTCCCTATTCTTTTGAGCAGTGGAGGCTTGAGACGAGCCGTGCTTGAAGCCCTGAGAGGACGAGAAGTGACATGTTGTTTGATCAGTGCTGTTAGGTAGGGGGTGCAAGTCCATTCTTGGCCTTGAAAGCAAGTGTTAAGGACTTGAACCAGTGAAGGCTCCTTGTCATGCTCATGCCATTTTCCCTCAAAGCCAGTGTTTGATTCAAATAAACAGTAGGGGTGCAAAAGTGTTTGTTTGCTTCTTTTCTAAAAGCAAAAACTGCTTCTGTGTTTCGTTGTCTGTATTCTCTGGTCCCCATATCTGATATCATCTCCAAAGAGAGAACTGGACAAGAAGACAAATCACTCTGAGCATTTCTGGGGTGCGTGTGTCTCTTTTTCTTTCTTTCTCACTCTTCTTGCTTTTCTCGCTCACTTGTTCAAAGTTTTTCAGGCGTGTCTGCCTGGCTGTCCTCGGGCTACTCCGAATTCGACACGCTCATCCATGGCAGAAGATGACAGCCAGTTTTCATAACCACCAGTAATTACACATCTCAGTCCAGCTTTGATCTCCTTAAGCGCAGTGTTTCTCCAGAGCCACCGGTTGTCTCTCGGGGCCCTAGATTCACCTCATTTTACTGAGCCCAGCCAGAAGATCACAGAGAAAAAGAGCGAGAGGGGGAAAAAAACAAGATTAGACACGATGCCGGTGGAAACGTTTCATTAAAGTGCGGGGAGAATGTTTCTCTGCTGCCACTGGTCTTGCATGGAAACAGATCACGTATGGATTGTGTACTTTGCTTTTTGAAAGCGGGATATTAATCGTTGTGAGGGTTTTTGTTGTCGCCGAGGCTGAGAAACGTGCTTGGGTTACGCTTTGGAAAAGATTATATGTCAGTAGGACGGAACTGACTTGAGACTACCACAAGCTCAAACCCTCAGGGCACTTTTTTTCTGTTTTGGTTTTGAAGCAGCCTGTTTTCCAGATGCAAATTCAGGCTAGTTTGTGGTAATTTTTTATTTTGAAGCCTTTTTTGTAGTCTTCATAGTACTTTTAGGCCTGATCTATTGCTTTGTTCAGCAGTTTTTCATCTGGGTACTAAAGTACCCCTGTCCTGCACATTTTGGTTTTCATGGACATGAATAAAGTCTAGATCTAGATAAAGACTTGATTTTATGCAGTTTTGTCTAGTCTTTTTTCACCTAGTCTTTTTAATGGAGCTGGCCCTTAATGTTTTATGTTTGCTCTAACACACCCAATTCAACCTGTCTGTTCATTAATAACATTCTCTGTTAAACCAGCGATTTTGGCATGAAAAGGGCTAAATGATTGGGAGCAGGACTGCTTGAGGATTAAAAAAGGCCTGATTATTGCCTGTTAAAACATCATTCAAACCTTTACTGCAATGTGAAATGCTGTAAATGAATTAATAAAGAAATTTGGTAACTGGTGAAAATGAAAGAAATATATGTGGAAAGAGTAATATTTATAAATGGAGAATACTTGATGAATCTTCCCAGATGTGGTCGGCCTACCAAACATATCAAGAGTGTATGACAGATTCAAACGTCCAGTCAAAATTCAGACAGTGTGGCTGTTACTTTTTTCAGGAACTTTCATTACGCTGAAGCTGCA
Organism: Alestopetersius hilgendorfi; assembly: GCA_037577075.1. NCBI lineage: Eukaryota > Metazoa > Chordata > Actinopteri > Characiformes > Alestidae > Alestopetersius > Alestopetersius hilgendorfi. The sequence goes on from JBBIGB010000084.1 coordinate 6,811,515, forward strand.
TTCTCCAGTGAAAAACGACAAGAAACTTTGGACATCTTATATGTGTATTAAATATTGCAAATACATTTTTTTTTACCAGACAGTCAAACAGGTTTAGTGCCATTGGTCGAAAACAGCTATTCCTAGGTATTCTTAGGTATTCATGTGCAGTCCTGCAAGAACAAGTGAACGAAATACCTGCGTCATTATAAGAGTCACCAGAGAAGGAGGTGTTATGTCCCGTTGACACTTTATATGTCAAGGTGTAAAAGTAATTAAGCTTCTTTTGATTGTATGTTGTAATCACTTTTAATAAAAGGGGGTTGCTTATAACTTGTTGTCCCGGACCTTTGACTTAGAAATCTAGAAATTAGATTTGGACCTTTCTATATAAAATTTGAGAACCCCTGGTCTAAAAAGTCTTTAAGCATAAACAATCATGCCTCATGCACCAGTAATCCTTTCCTAATGCCGTTTTTCTAGCTATCAGGAACTAGCCTTGGCTGTGGCAGGCGGCAACTCGCCAAGCACTTCGCCAAGGGATTTTGACTCCCAACCATGCCACCCCTCTCCAGACCCCTCCCCCTCGTCCGATATCAGTATCTCTGCGCTCTTTGGTCCCGCGCCCGCACCTTTGAAAAGGCTAGACGCACAGATGCCTTGGCAGGCTTCACATCCGTGCGTTTGGCCGTGTCCGAAGGGTCAGGAATCCTGGCCGTTCGCGCTACAAAGCAGACACACGGTGCCCTGGTTGAAGCGGTGCATTCTGGGACAGCTTTGAACTTGAAGGGAAAGGCAGCTGTTCCCTGAGCCTACAGAGAGAGTGGGAGGGAAAGTTGGGGGGGAGGGTAGTGGGGTGGATAAGGGGGCAGTTTGAGGTTTTGCCCGCCGCACCTTTTGAAGTTAATCCCACGATGGGCACTCTGCCCAATTAAAAGAAGCTAAACCATTTTAAAGGGCTCACTTTCCCCTCTGAGATTCTTTTCAATTGTTTTTTTTTCCTCCTTTTTCCAACTCCTTTTCTGCTGGGGATCTTTGTGTAGGAAAGAGGTCGCCCTGACCTTTATAATGGTCTCACAAAGACACTGGGTATAATTGGCCTTGTGCTAACATCAGCGTTAGTGGCTGATCTAGGACCAGGTTTCACTGAGCAAACAGTGGTGCTTATCTTTATGAGAGACTGTTCCTGGGTTAGCCGTGAGGGGTGGCCTTTAAAGGAATACTCCAGTATTTTCCAGCCATTTTCCAGCCCGATCTTTATTAGCTCAGGATCAATCGCCATAGCCGCTAATTTTGGCGCTTCTCCCTGTACTTAGGAAAGAACAGAAAACTTTACTCAAACCAACCAAACTTATAATAAAGGCCACCAGGAGAGTGTTTCATCACCTGCCCATTGACCTCTGTTATAAAAGTGTTTGGAGTCAACAGGTTGTCTTTTTTTTCCTAAGTAAAGGGAACTGCATCCAAGTACAGGGAAATTATTGGCCACAGTAGCTAACCATGTGCTACAGATGTGGCGAGGTTGAAAAGCACTGACCTGTTATACTGTAAGCTTATTATTTAGTTCGTTACATAATTAATTATGACTCTTTTAATAATAATAATAATAATAATACATTTTATTTAAGTAGCACTTTATATTTTACACAAACATCTCAAAGTGCATACAATTTGACCTTACAACTCCTTACATATACCGCTTCGCCCTGTAGGAGTTTAGGCAAAAGTTGTCTCTCGAAAACGATCATAAAATAGTGTTTCAGGAACCAGCTGCCGTGTTTATACCTGGTTTGAGGGAGTTTTTGACCTCTTTGGATGCCTGGTTCCCATCACCTCTACTGTGAACAATACTGACGCAGCATTTTACATCAAACCACTACAGATGACTTCTATTTCTCAATGATAAAATTATGTAGAAATTTAAAAAAAATAGATGGCATTCATCTTCAAAATGTGTTATTATTACTGTTCATTATTCAGGAACTATCAAACACTGAAGAGTTCTCTTGCAGAAAGGGGGCTATGTTGCTGATCTTAACAGGAAACAGTAGCTAACCTTTTCATCACTGCAGCTGCTTAATGCTAGGGCTTGTTTTCTGGTAGTACTTTCAGCCAAGTGTTTTGTCTCTCTTTCTCTCTCTCTCTCTCTCTCTCTCTCTCTCTCTGGAGGATACACCACTATCTCCTGCTCGGGGGAGGCTGGGGGCAGCGGATGCGTTGGGGCGAAGGCGAGATGAAAGCATCCCGACTTGAAAACGTGAGTCGGGATGATTAAAAAGGAGAGCCTTGTTTACTCGACGCTTCCGATAGGCCTCCCCTCCCTTCATTCAGATGAGCTTCCTGTCCGTATTTCCCCCCCTGGAAACTGATAACAGCATAACAGCCTCTGGGCCCCTCCCCGCCGCTCAGGGCCTGTTGATGTTTGCGTTCAGGCTCCTTTCGGCTCCTTTTCCGGGTGTAAACAGCCCAGTATGAAGTGATAATCTTATGATTTGAAGTCTCCAGACTTCAAAAGTTTGATTCAGACACGAAGGGTAAGCCTTTGATGTTAGCTTAATGCATACTCCACTGATTAGCCGAGATTTATCACGCTTGTATTTACGCAACCAATGTCCCCGAAGGCTGCAGCGCTTTAACTAGAATCTTTAGTTTAGACAAGTGTAATAGTTTTATACAGAGTAATACACAAGTGGGATAAGTGACCTCTCGGTAGGTGCTTCCTGGAAAATGGTGTACGTTTGATTATTTGCCAAACTTTCCTTGTAAAGAGCTGGAAAACCGGGGCGGCTGTTGTGCATACTGCAGATTCCTGCATCTGTCCTGCTTCCGTCCTCCGAGCTTGTCTTGGGCACTGTTACACACACCGAGGGACCCTCAGCATTGCGGGGACGAGCATGCAAAAGCAATCTGGACCTTAAGGCAGGAAAACGGGGTCAGTCTGTCTGCCTGTATTGGTCCACATAGGGCTGCTTGTGCTACCTGTGTGTGTGTGTGTTTGTGTTTAGTGGAGTGGACAGGGGAAACATGGCAAAGCTTTTAAGGTTACCTGCTCTTGTTTAGTCATTAAGGGGGGGGAGAGAGAGAGAGAGTGAGAGAGAAAGAGAGAAGGAGACATGCCTGTTGTATTTGTGTCTGTCATTGGAGATGTTACACAACACATTCTTCAGCAAGTTCGAGGAATACAGCTTCCAAGAATGCTTCCATCAAGCCATCGTCACTCAGCAGTACATATACAACTACATCCACAGAGAACTTGCTTGCACTAGGGACATGCATTTTAAGTCAGCTTTTTGTTGGTCAAACATAAAACACAAGTGATTGCTTACTCGAGCGATACGGCCTGACTTGCAAGTTTACATTGTGATTTAATTTTATGGCAGAAATACAGCCAATTGTCAATCTTAATCAGCTTATCATGTGACCAATAAACCTTTAGTTTACCATACCATGCTAGGTAAACTGCTGCAGCTTGATGTGGAAGGTGGCCTGGTGTCACAGGTTAAGGGATGCAATTTACTTGGCTGTCCGTTCCATTCTTACTACTCTGTGAACGGCATGTTGTTAAAGTTCATGTTTAAAAATAATGATATTGAAAAAAAAAAAAGTTTGTTTTTCTGGTGTTTGTGAGTTTACTTTTAGAATCAGACGCTGCAGAACTGCTGTAGAAAAGAGGTGCATATGGAATTAAGTCCTTCGACCTGATAAATAGACCATACCAATATATATATATATATATATTCTGGTTTTGATTGGTTGGTTTGCATGCCAATCAAGTAAGAGATGCTTGGCCACATTGTAATGCTAGCAAGTAAACGATGGCAGCTAAATGGAGTGCATTTTACATCACACCTGGTGGTTGGGGAGTTGCCCCTGTGATTGGAAGGTTGTAGATTGCTAGTGAGTCCTTGAGTAAGATACCTCCCCCACACATCGCTTGCTTGGTGAATGGTTTAAACACAGAGAAAGAATTTCACACTGTGTTCTGTGCTGTTATGCGTTAACACATGGCAGATAGACTCGTATACACTTTTGATTGAAACTGTAGTGATCCACACCTGCATGTTGAGTGTTAGATCCCCTCCTGTTTGTGTAGTCCCTAGTTAAGGCTGTATGTTTCATCTGCTGTGGGTGTGCAGGCTGGGAGCCACTTTAGGATGAGGAAAGCATTAATGCCAACCCTCTCCTTGAACCACAGCAGAATGCAGTGTCTGTGTCTGTGTGTCTGTGTATCTTTGTGTGTGTATGCACTGTTTGCTCCATTTGCTAAATGGGTACCAGTGGTGGGCTTTAGTAGCCTAAAATACTGTCTAAAACATCTTCTTTGGCTTAACACAGGTATATTGAACCAGTGTAATTTAACAGGGATAATATACAGTCTAAATAGCCATTTATTTTGCAATAATTTGAATCTAGTGTTGCGCTAGAATGCAGGTTCTTTCCTATTCATCCGTAGGTATGGTAGTCTTGAGGTTCTGATATGCAGACAAATACAAGAGCAAATTCTTTTTTGAGGTTGCTGTAAGTGCATAATATACATCCCTTGTCTTTCAAGGAGTATCAAAGGCTTCTGATCTGTGCTTCAAATCACTCATCCCTGGTGTGAAATTGTTGTGACCCTCAAATTTTGACTGTGTAATCTCTTCAACAGAGCATAAGTAGCATACCAAATTGATAGTGTTTTTGAGAAACGGGTTAGATGTCTGCTTTTTGGGCTTTTTATAATATTGGAGGTCAGTATGGTAAAACTACTTTGTGCAAAGTTAAGTCAGTTAAACCCTTAAGTTAGGTAGGTGCAACAAAGATAGGTGTAAATGAGGGCAATTGTTGTTCCCTATAAACCTTGTAGAGGCTTGGTGAGTGTAAAAAAGAACGCAGCTGGAGGTGAATAGGAATTTAGGCAGAATTGACATTTTGATAATGTGTATACAACCAGTCATGGAGATGGGCACTGTACCCCCCCCCCCCCCAATCAAAAATGTCTAGAATTGTCTGCGCACACTGTTTCCTGCTTCAGTTGGTGAATATTTTAAATACAGAGAAATAATTTCACACTGTTCACTTTACTTTACTTTTTACTTTACATTGGAAAGCAAATTGACAAACATCTGTATGTATATCATGTGCAAGAGTGATTCTCTTACCTTTGCTGTGCAGAAGAAAGTGGGCGGATCACCACCTGTTGCCATGGTGATGTGTGAAGCAGGCCATCTGTTACCTGCATATCAGCTTCACCATGCCCAGGTGTAGTGACCACAGCCTTGCTCTGACATAAAGCCACTAAATACTAGCTTGATACACTGCTAGACTGGTCATTAGCATACACCTGCTGTCATGTCCTCCTGTTACTCATAGTTCCCCTTGTGAAATAGGTTTGGTTATTTATTTACTCATTGTAGTATTTGTTAGGTATTCTAATGAATCATGTGCAGTTTGCATGGAAACGCAGTTTGCATTTACCTGTTACAGGTGGTCTTCATGCTATGAAGCTGCTTTTGAAGTTTTGAGGTTATGCTGCTCACTCCCATAACTAGTGTGGTTGCGCACGGCGGAAGAATACACAGTACACCCAGAATATGCAGTATAAGCAGTAATGCGGCTCATGAGTGAAGGCGTTGGCCTCCCCCAGTACACTGACCATTTTGGACTGTTAGAAGCGTGAGTGTTTTTACACTCATTTTTTGTCATTTGTTCTGTTTCTATAGTACAGTGTATATAAGTACAGTGCATTCATGTCCTTTTCTTTTTTCTGTGGCTTAGTTTTTTTGTGTTCTAGATTATGATTTTACAGCTGTGTTAGGATCAGTAAGTGCCTTAGGCTAGGGTGTGTTTCGACTTACACCAAAATCCGGGTTACATCACTGTCGTAGAAATGGAACTGTGTAACTCCAGGACCCTCATATTTGCATTCAGAAAGTATTGTTGTCTGCTAAAAATGTTGGGACAAATACAGCTTATATTCCATAAAATGTCTGCAAAAACAGAGATAAATATGGAATGTTTTAAACAAAAAATATGATAGTTGAAGTGGACCGGTTCCCAGCCCAGGGTGAGTCCATGCCTCAGGCCTGTTGGCCCTGGGATAGACTCCAGCTACCCTAGTAAGCATTCAGCAGTTACAGGAAATGAATGAATGAATGAAAACCATGATAGTTGAAGGCTACCTGCTCAGAGATGTCAAGCACAGAATAATATTTTTGCAAAATAGCAAGATGTTTTATTCTGTAAATGACATTGTATTGATATAGGGCCCTTAAACGAAAAAAGGCCCACTCGCACATGAACTTTATAGAAATTTGACAAAACTATACTACAAACAAGTAATGGCAGATGCCGTAGGCTGCCATAAATATCCATTTCAGATTATGTCTGTCAAAGTAACAGTCATGTTACAATAACACATCATGTTACCATTACTGGTTGTCAGTTGTCATGACACATGCTATCATGTTTGATGTCATGTCTTAAGACATAAGTTGTCTTTGTAATATCTGTCATGACAATTACCAGCAGTGGTAGCATGGCATTGTTATATGAATTAGCATAACCTGTGATGTCATATCATAGTGCGAGTTATATCAGTGTTATGTAGCAAGTAAAGTAACTCCTTAAAAGTACAATTACTGATATTTACTGGAAAAAGTCTTTATTAAGGATTGTTACCAAATGATGGAGTTTAACAGACAGGAATGTAATTAAAAGTGTATCCTGTAGTCATTTTCTCAGTATTATGAAAGATTTTTACATGCAGTAATTCACACCCTTATTTTTCCACATCAGTTTCTTAGTTGTGTTATAAAGAAATTTATAAAAGAAAAAGAAATTTCAAAGATTTTACTTTAAGGGCCAGTATGTTAATGCAATGTTACGTCTATCATTTGCATTTCCAGCATTTGGCAGAAACAGTACACCTGGAGCAATTGATGGTTAAGTGTCTTGCTCAAGGACACAATGGTGGGTTTGAACCTGCAACCTGGTGGTCATCGGGTTCACAGACAAGCGTTTTATCCACTAGGCTACTGTCATCACCCTGTCATCATCGGATTAATGACATAACTACTCAAGTATCACTTTTCTGAATATGTTATTCTATGTTTATGCATGTGTCCATGTGCTTTAGTAGGTAAATTTACACCTAAATGGAACGATGCATCTTTAAATCTACCAAACGAACAGTAGAAGCCTCTTTTTGTTCGTAATAATATAAAATATGTCCAGTCATGTCCGTTTTCTTCATTATGTCCATAATCAGAACTCCTGCATCTGTACATTTAGCATGTGATTAATGCTTAAGTCTGGGTTTTTTTCAGCCATCTTGATTACTGGAAGCCACATTTCATACTAGGATTTTCATGGGCTTCTGAATGCTCTTATTGTAAAGCGTCAGATATGAATCATCACTTTAATGCCACTTAAAAGCTCCCGGGCATTCCAGGGAATTATGTGTTCCTGCCTGAAGTGAGGAAGTGGAGGGCAGATGTGACAGCGCTCGGCTCCGCATCAAAGGAGGCACTTTTTACGCAAAGATGCTTGTGAAGTTTTTACGCAACAGGAAATCGCCAACACAATATTCATCGGCCCCGTTCACAAGAGCCAGCTGCATTCACACTCAAGCGTTAGAGGTTTACAGGCATTATTGTTTAGCTATGCTGCAGTTCAGTAATTATTATTATTTTTTGTTCAGCTTAAGTTCCGTATTGAGATTGAGGGGAGTCTGAATATTTATGTTTCAGCAGTTTTTTCTTACATCTAAACAAAACTTTTTGAATGAAAGGCGAAGCATAATCTTAATTAATATAAAATGACACTGTGCTTTTTTGCCAATGGAGAATGCCCAGATTGATTTAATGACACCATTAAGTCAGCTGGTCCTGTCAGTCGTTTTCTCAGCATCTAATAGCAGGACTGCATGGTCCTTGGCATTTTAGGCTGTTTTGACTTTTAAATCAAGTATCATGAATTGGAACAGAGACCATTTACATGAATCAGTCTAATAAGAACAGCAAAAACAACTTGTTTAATTCTAATTTCAAAAGAGAGTTTGGAAACTGGTCATGTAATATGAATGATGACTGTTGGCCCATAGTTCAATTATGTAATTGAGTGAATATAGCCGGTTGCTACTTACTTCTGCTCGATATTCTTGAGTTTGGGGAGTTGTAGGTTCGAATCCCACAACTGCCAGTGGCACCATTGAGGTACCCTTGAGCAAGGTAACACTGCACCCGGGCTGCCTGCTGCTTCACTTGGTGAATGAGTTAAATGCAGAGAAAGAATTTCACATTGTTCACACTGTGTGCTGTGCTGTGTTCACCGGTGACTACAAGGGGCCACTATACTCTGCTTTACTTTATTTTACTTTACCATGGGCCTCTAATGAAAACTTTTGGAAAATTCTAATGCGTCCTAGCTGTGTTTACACTTGACTTTTTGCAGGGTCAGTGAAAATGCATATTGATGCAAGGTGGATCAATTTCTATATCGCTGTCATATCAAACTGTTGTGTGTTGTTTATCATAACTACAGATTTTGAGCTAATTCCTGCATCCAGTATTTTTTATAATGTAGAATCGGTGCTTAAAACTATCTACTTTAGCATTTAGGCCATATTTATTTATTTATTAAATATGCAGAAAATGTGAGAAAATGCAGATGTTGTAGTGCGGAATCACACCATCACCTAAATATGCTTTTCAACAGTACAGTTAATATGTGATGATACATCATAGATTAGTCTAAACGTCTGTTGGACACTGATGTACAGACACCGCTTTTGCACTTGTTCCAAACATATCAAAATAGATTTTGTTGTGACAAAGTAGCGGATTGGGCGTCGGCTTGTTGTGCCATTTGTTTATTTTATTCATTTAGTTTTCCAAATTTGTTCCAACCCTCCAACCCTGGTCTCGGAGCCCCCCTCCCCACCCTACACATTGTAATGTCTTACTGCTCTTACACACACACACACGTTAACCCAGGAGAGTCTTGTTAATGAGGCTGTTTTAGTTGGATCAGGTGTGTAAAATGTGGAGAGCAGGGATGCCAACCACTGTTCTAGAAAACTGAGAGAAAAATAATAAAACTGGTAGAACATTTTCATAATGAAAATAGTGGTTTGTTGAGGATAGAGGGGAAAAAGTCGAGTTTTTATGTTAGGCTGTGCTGGGAGGGCCAGTTTATCCCACAAGTGTTTCCACCAAAGCGCCTGCAGAGACTTTCGCTCTTACTGCCTCATTCACTTTGTGCATGTTTGTGTGTGTCTAATGGCAACGGCTCGCTTTGATCAGTTGACCACCTGCGTCCTAATGTCCCTTGGTTGTACTTTAGCTAAATCTGGCGTGCATGACTGTGTGTGTGTGTGTGTGTGTGTGTGTGTGTGTGTGTGGTGCATTGAATTAAATTATCTTGATGTAGAGGTGTAAGTCCTGTCCACAATTATATGTTTTCAAACCTAAGAAAAACTAAGTTAGAGTTTTAAGACAAACAAAATGATTTTGTTGTGTTTGTTTGTTTACCCAGAAGCATTTTTCTTTCATCGTACTAAAATATTATTGGGATTATTGGGATGCACATACATGTATATACATAAGAATACATATATATATATATATATATACCACATTGTTGTGTTTTGGTAAAAAAATGCCTAAAAATGCCCATTATTTTTGTGTAAACCCTAAATACATTTATACACAGGTCAGCACAAGAACATTACCTTTACGTACATTTGCATGTTTTTCTGTTAGCAGGCATGTGCCCATGTGTGTGCGCTCCTGTTTATGTGTAAGGGGCGTGTGCGATGCTAAACTCCATTAACCGAGATCAAAGCAGCTCAGATCTCACGGCAGGACTCGCCAACAAAAGCCATATTGTAAACGGAGATAGTGAGGCTGACAGAACATGCTTTATGTCTCTGCGATCACATGGTGCCCACAGCAGGGCCCGTAGCATACACACTACTGTCCCGCTCCTGACCTCTCCCTCTCTCCCGCTGCCTCGCTTGTCCTCGCTACCACTTCATTCTGTTCCCTCTCTC
>JBBIGB010000084.1:6948148-6960059 GCA_037577075.1 Alestopetersius hilgendorfi
TAGTTACTGAATAATAAGCAAAATTATTAAAATGACTAGGATAATTACTTTGTTGTAACTGTGTAGTTATATAATTGCGTAGTTACACGTCTGCCAATAATGTTTTACCATCAACAACCATATAAAACAATGTGAATAATCTTTTTATTATCTTTTTTGTGCGCAGATTTTCAAGCACAAGCCTAAAGTGGGTGATTAGCTGACATCATTATCAGGAGATTATGTAATCTTTGCATGGCTAGCTGTGTGATTACATTTAATTTACGTTCTGTTTCGAAAGGTTTGAGTCTGTGCTTCTGTTTTCTGTTTCATTGTCAAGAAGTGAAAATGCAGAAGTTAATAGTTTTAAGTCTTCTCACACAAACCACTAACAAAACATGAAGTGAGATCCTTTTATTTGAATAATTGGAATGTTTTTGAGCAATCTGTGTGTTAGATGACTTTATATATTTGCTTGTTTGTTTCTTGAGTAATGTCGATGCTGTGCACCCATTCTTCTTGTATGCCTCTCGTTCTCTCTTTTCCTTACACACACATACACACAGACCCCACCCCCCCACCCCCCCCAAGAACTGTGTGGTGTTTGCTGACTCAACCTCTCCCTCATGCAGCCTTGGCTGGTTGGGCGGCCTCCAAGTTGCCAAGACCTCGTGTCTCCAATTCACCACACAGTCGTGTCTTTCTCTTCCCTGTCCTAGACAGGCTCATTTGACTAACACAACAGTAATTACAGTACCTTCAAACCATCAAATACAAGCGACAGAGCATTTTCATAGTTGTTGTGCCATATATCTGCTCCCACAGGTTCCGGAGCACTTTGAGGATATAATATGTTATCATACGCAGATTATCATACGCAGGTCATAAACTGAGGCTGTAAAGTGGTGTGGGCTTGCTCTGCCTTGTGCTCACTGGTTCACCCCACAGTTGGCACATTATAGTGAATTGCTAGTTTCGAGGTCAAACAGGAGAGTGCTTGCTTGTACTGTTTCTCAAGTGATTGGCTCTTATCTCATCCCACAAAAAAATGATTCAAGGTCTGTAATATTTTATGCAAACATTGGACAGACATAACTCTGGCACGTTCCAAAGGAAAACTATTTAACTGCATTACCCATTCACTTGAGTATTTGTGTATAACATGTTTCATTCTTAGCATTCAAAGCTATAACATTTGTAGCTTAAACTGAAGCATGCTTCATCAGCAAAAGACATGGTGAATGTTACTATTTGATAAAATGAAAAAAGAAAAAAAATATGTTTAGACATCTGAAAAATGTAAATGCAGTGATTATCCAAGTAATACTAGTCTCTGGTTGGGACAACGCTAATGAGCTCAAACTTGTTTTTTGGGTTCTGGCTATAGATGAGGACAGTATCGGCCACCACTAACTAACAAATCCTGATGGTGATCAATAAAAATAATTTTAATTTGTTAGTTAATCATGATGGAGTCTTTCTAAATACTTGTAACATTTAATATTTGGTTCTTAAGCAGTGTACCCTAAGTAAACTCTTTACTGTATAAGTCAAAGGTGTCAATCTCTGGTCCTGGAGGGCTGGTGTCCAGCACAGGTTGATGGTTCTCCTCAAACACTAAACCTGACAATTAAATGGAGAGGTGAACCAGGTGTTTCTGAGCAGGAATATCACTAAAACATGCTGGATCACGGCCGTCCATGACTGGAGTTCAACATCTATGGTGTAAGTTAAGTCTATACGAACCTGCACCAGTAGGTCTTTTTTTTTTGGATGCCCAGCCTTAGTCCGGTTACTCCATCATAATAATTACTTCACTGTCAAAAGTAAAGACTAGCCTTACAAAATCTTTACTACAAATGACAGTTTTCTGTGGTTTGCAATAACTTATTTTAAAGATGCGGACAGTAATGTACTTGTAAATATGTGGAACCTGAGGTTGCCAGGTTTAAATAAAACAAAAAATATCCACATTTTCACAAAGTTTTCTCAGACATTTTGGCCTCACTATATCTGTATCTTGTCGCTCTTGTTTCAGCGCACATTCGAGTCCTATGTCTGTCCTTGATGCCGTGTCGTTACGTGTGTGTGCTGTGTCTGTCCCTCTAACCCCTAATGAAATTTCACAACTATGAATAGCACAGCTCTGCCAGAACATGTAGCAAACGTCTTCCATCCCAGAGCACATGGCTCATTAAAGGAGGTGGGGGGTGTGAAGGGGCTGTGTGTGCCTGGCTCAGGGCTGCGCCGAGTGGGTCAAAGATCAAGGATCGGCTCAGGGCCATAGCTGGGCTCCAGTCCTCTGAAGTAGCTCATTATCCGCTGATAATTTCTATAGTCAAGGAATCTGTGCTCTATTATTTTATTAATCTACGAAGTGAATCTTTCTGCCCTGTTGGTTCTTCAATCACTTTTGTGTTTTTCTTTGAAAGGGATGAAACCCACAGCAGCAGAGTCTGATGAATGAACTTGTGTTTGTAATTCAAAATAATTGTTTGTGGTTACAATTTCTGTGTGATGCTCTGGGAAAAAAAGTAAGAGCCCACTGCAGAGTTCAGGTTTTATCTTTTATAGGTCTATAGTATTGAACTGAAAAGCTTTGCCTTTGTTTTTAAGAACTAATGACAATATTTCTCATAATTTTTAAATAATAATGTTCTTCTTTAGAGCATAATTTTTAAGGAAATGACAAAACATCAGAATAAGAGAAATGATGCAGTATTTACAAATCTCTTGTTCACTCTTAAATAAAATGACAATTATCTTTGAGGCACTTCTAGTAGTGTTTTTCCATCCAGTGGGTCTCATTGTGAGAGGAGAGTGTTGATTACAGCAGTGTTTTTATACTTTTCTCATTAAATAAGATGTGATTCAGGTTACACTTACCAGTACCTCCTAAAGCAGAATGATGTGCTTGTGTAGGAGTTTAACAGACACTGGCATGGAATGGTTGTCCTACTTACTTTTTTTTAAAAAATTGCAGTGGTCTCTTGTTTTTTCCACCGCAGTAAATGATCATCCACTGAAACTTGCCTGGAACATCTGAGCTTGATCATAGTACACGCACAGATAAAAATAAATCCACAAATTGCATACTTTGTCAGTTTTGTCAAAAGCCAATATCACAAGAAAGATTAACAAATGTCAATATCACAGAGTCCTGCTTCCTTTAGTATGCTGCAAGTGCTTAGGGTGTTGGGCCATAATCGACATTGCAAACTAATCACTCCAGCTCAGCTGTGGAGAGCCGCCTGATTCTGCATGCTCTTTGGTGCCACTTGTGCATTTGAATGTCCCTTTTTGCTACAGAAGCATTTAATTGGCTACTAGACTTGTTTAGTCAACATTCACTATCATATTTGGCTTTCAGCACAAACAGGTGGTGATAAATATTTCTGCTACTTCAACTGAAGACAACATGGAAAGTCTTCAGTTGAAGAGTTCTTGGAAAACGATCAAGTTTCAAATACAATTAATACAAATAATAAGATTTTTTGTGAACCTATTAATTCATAATTAAAAGTATTAATCCCTGTCAGAAATATGTGTTGTAAATAGAGGTGGCAGGAGATTTATTAATACCTGAGGTTAATTCTGACACTGATACAAAACTGATACTTCTAAGAAATTTAGCACACGTCTGTTAGATGTACACTATATGGACAATATAGTGTACAAAAGTATTGGGACGCCTAACATAACATCACTGGGGACTTTGATGAAACTGCTTTCAAATCCATAGAGATTAATATGGAGTTGGTCCCCTTTGCAGCTATAATAGCTTCTACTCTCCTAGGAAGGCTTTCCACTAGGTTCTGGAGTTTCTGTAGAAATATGTTTGTGCCCATTCATTCTGTAGAGCATTGATTACTTCAGGCACTGATGGACGAGTAGGTCTGGCTCACAATCTCCATGCCAGGTCATCGCAACGGTGTCATGATGGAATAGAAAAGGTTCTTCGCCAAACTGTGTCCACAAAGTTGGAAGAATGGCGTTGTCCAAAATGTTTTGGTATTGTTTGCCAAAGCATTAATAGTAAGCCATTCAATAGAAGTAAGCAGGCTTACCCCAAACCCTAAAAAAGTCTACATTAGTACGCTTGGTAGGGAGTAGAGAGCACCGCTGCTTGTGTGTCACTTGTGTGCTGACACATCTCTTTATGGTATGTTGCTCAAAGTTGGGCAAGCATTTACATTATTAGTTTAGGCCTTTTCTGATGCCTGATCCAGTGATACCTGATCCTTGGTAACATCAAGTATTGGATCGGCACTGTCGTAATTATACACTTGGAATTAAAACTCTCTTAAAGCAACAGTTCTCTGATTTTTTAAGGCATCCTTTGTGCATGGCAGGTGCCACTTCACTCCCACTCCGGCTCGCCCTCTCAGGAGACATGCTGACATTACAGATAACTGAAGTAGGCGCTGGATAGCCATGAATTGTAATTGGCTGATATGTGTGTTCAATTTTATTAGTGTTTACCGCTACTATTTTAAAACAAGAACTACTGTTTTAGATATGACCAAAGTAAAAGAACAAAAACCAATTCAAGAAACGCTATTAGAGAAACTACAACTTCCATTTTTCAGATGAAAAATGTCCAGTTTTCCATCCAGTTTAGACTTAATGTTTTTGTTGGATAGTTGCTGTGCATATCATTTTAACATTTTACCTATAATTGTCCAAACAAATCCAATCTAAAAAGTTAATTGCATAACTAATGGAGTTCTGTAATTACTGAGTATTAAAATTGGAAACCAAAACAAAACTAAGAACTAAAGATCCTCTCTATTATAGCAATGGCAGGGAGCGTCTTTGTCTTTTTGATCTAACAGCTTTGTGTGTGTGTGTGTGACAACAGGTATGACGGTGAGCGCCATGGCCGCCCTGATCCTCATGACCACGTCCATCGTGTCGGTGATGGGCTCGCTCTACCTGGCCTACATCCTCTACTTCGTCCTGAAAGACTTCTGCATCATCTGCATCACCACATATGCACTGAACTTCATTCTGCTCGTCCTCAACTATAAGAGACTGGTGTTCTTGAATGAGGCCTGGAAGCAACAGCTCCAAGCCAAGCAGGACTGAAAACAACCATAACAGCAGAAAAGCAGATAAAAGGAAACAAAAGAGGGAAAAAAACAACAAGGATACGTGAAACAAACAAAAGAAATGTGACCTCTGAACATTTTGACTTGCCACCAGGAGACCTTGCTTCCAAACAAATGTTTATTCTGCCGTATATGTCACAATAAATTACAGGAAAAAAAAGAAACACAACCTGAAGAAAGTTTAGAAAACCTGAGGGGCCACAGATCACAAGTCATTCGCATTGACGAAGGAAGGATACGATGGTTCTGTCCTTGTTTTTCTTTTCTTTTTTTCCTTTCTTTCTTTCTTTCTTTTTTTTCTTTCGTGCCGCTCTCTGTTTTTCCACTATGTGAGAGATGGGCTGGGATGAGAGGAACCAAAGGAAGATCATGAAAGCACTTGCAGAAAAGACAAAAAAAAGAAAAATCCAACTATGAAAATGGGCAGAGGAGGATGTCTTTTGAAGCAAATGGAGAAAAAGAGGAGAAAGGAAAGTGTTAGGGAAGGTGTAGGACTTTCAAATGGTGCTTACTTGAATCCGGCGGGAAAGTTCCTGTAGACCTGAGCTGTACACAGAACTGAATTATGGGCTTTCTAAAGGAATAAAAGTGCATGATCATGAGGTTTATGTACGGTTCACAGAAATAATTCCATTAAAACACATAAAAAGGGGTAAACCTGGTAAAAAGAAAAAAAAGACAATAAATTGTAATTTTTTATGTTTACATTGTTTTTTGCTTTCTTTTTTCAAAAGAGGACCACTAATTTTTAAACTATGGGAATATGTCAGATGTTTGTATGTAGATCAGATTCACTAGATCTCCTTTTCTTTGTTTTGCAGTTCTTTAGTTCTTCAGACTATCTGTTAGCGTCGAAGTAAGCAGAAAACTGAACGAGAGGACAAAGTACAACGTAACCCTGGACACGAATGAGCTGAAGGAGTAGTAGAGCAGTTCTGAATGGCGTATAACAGGTTTTTCCATCTCGTGTCGTGTTGTAAAACTGCAAACACCTAAAGTTCACTTTTTTCCCTTTAAAGCTGTCATTGGTTTAATTTTTTTAAATAATTCCCCTTCTTAGTCTTAGGTCATGTTGTTTTTCTTTGGGAAAATTGTCCACCCCACAGTAACAATCAGGCCACCTGAATGCTAAGCTACCGCCTGTAGCGTCGGGTGTCCACCCTGCTCCGGACGGCTCATGGGACAAACAGCCTCTTCTGTACTCTTTTGTAAATAACTCTTGTATGTGCGCATTCCTGATCACACAGTAACATACACTAGAGAATAACGTGCCTAAAATATGAATGACTTTTTTTTTTTTTTGTTTTTTGTTTTTTTCTTTTTTGTTCTTGTTCTACTTGGACTGTGTTGTTCACTTTGTCCTTCCTTTCTTGAGCATAATTGTGTTTTCTATCCAATTCTTTTTTCCATGTTAGGATAAAAAAAAAAAACATTGTCATTTGTCGCTTATAACCTGTTTCTTGCCTGTCACTGGCCTTATCAGTCCCACTGTATAAAAACCCACCTGCTTACAGCTAGTCCCTGAGCAGTGCATTTGTAGTGCACCTGAGAGCTTGATCTCTAAAACCACATTGCCCTCATTTACAACTGCTGTATTACAATGATTTTTATTTTACTTTATTTTTTTTATCAGGGGGGCTGCTGTTAAGACTTCAGACTTCATTATAACCCCTACACTACTTGGAGTATAGTCTCATAGAACTACGTTACCCATAATTCAGTCCCATTTTCACACTACCACTCAGTATACCCCTACATCGGGTCCTCCTGTATGAAGCTCTTAGGCAGAGCGGGGCGGTTAAATCCCACCCTGTTCCACTGACCCTATTTCCATCAGTGGCGCGGGTGCATTATGTTTGGGAGCAAAGTACAGTGGGTGATGTCATTTGTGTCCATGCGTATGGTCTTGTGAGTGCTGTTTAAATGAATGCGTGTTGTTAAAATGTTTTGTCCATCTGATCTCTAATGGGTGACATTTCTTGATGACCTCAGCCTTGTCATGTTATTGTTACAACTGATCTTAAAGTAATACTCCAGCAGCATTTCAGTCGCATCCTTAGTGCACAGCCAATTATCATGGACGATCGTTTTGATGCACTGTACTATATTTAGAACAGAAAACTTGCTGAAAGGAAGATCTCCACAGATTCAGATTAAGCGTAAACCTATACTGGAAAGCCCTCAGCCAGCCGAGTATAGGTCCAGTACTAATCTTACACACCTTATCCAGCTAATGAAGGATATTGGAATATTAACCAGATCTGAACTTAAATCTGGGATCTTCAAGACTGCCATAGAGGAACCCTAAAGCAGTGGTTCCCAAACTGGTCCTCACTTTTATGAAGTTGGGTTGGAGCAAAGTGTTGGAATTTCTGGGCATCTTGGAGGACTCCGCTAAGAATCACTGCCCTAAAGAACCTTTCAGTGAATGGCTCTTTTAAAGGGTGTGTCATGAAAACCCATTGCTGATTTACAGTAAGAAAAGCCGCCTGTTTCATTCTAAGGCAGAGGTAACCTGCACAGTGGTTACCTGCTGAAAGGCGCCTGTTTCAACCTTTTAATCGCCAGGTTTAGTGAGTATTTTAGGTCAGAGGTCTCCAACCACCGGGCTGCACAAAAAGGCAGAAATGAGAGATGTATTGAGTCACATGAGACAGCACATCAAAAATTTAGCCCACAAGCTAGGAAAAAAAATTTGTAAAAACTGGTCCGTGTCACAAAAAAAATTTGAGGGCCACTGTTTTAGAGGGAAACTACCAGACTGCTGAATGCTGACCTTCTAGGACTGGATTTGGGCATTCCTAGAATAGGGATAGAGCTTGGAAAATGGTCATGTAAACCTTTTTTAGTATAGAAATCTAATAAAATAAAAGTTGGATATGGTGCCTTTAAACAACCAGTTCGCTAAGTGATGTGTGTTTATGTGAATGTTTGGAAGCTCTCTGTATACTGTGAAGGTTTTATTTAAGAGGTGTCCTGTCTTGTCAGCAGAGGGCTTATATTCCATTTTTTTTAAAATTCCAAACAAGCAGGAGCTCCTTCCACTTTAATCAGATGGTCTCAGTCTTTAGGTTATGGTTCACGTGCTCATGCTTCGTTGTACTGTGAATCTGCAGGGACACAGCGCCTTTGCAGACTATTAGAAATGAACAGAACTACTAATAAACCTTTATTTTTTAAGAGTACAATAGACCCCAACAGAAAGGTGCTTGTGTAATAGACTGGGTTGTTCTGGTCCTGGTGATGTATCGTCCTTGGTAATGGATCAAATGCTACAGTTGCAGCAGACAAAGGTCTGAAATTGCTGGAGTATCACTTTAAACGTTCTACCCTTGGATCACAAAGGACAACCCCTCCTAGTTTTCACCACTTTTAAGGGCAGTTTTGTTAGGACTGTTTGTTAGCCACCACTTCAGGTTCCTTTGAAGCTTACAAGCAGTTGTGTGCGCGTACACATAGCAGACAGCTCAAGCTCAGCACAGGCCATTGATGGCAAATGAGCATAAAAACAGTCTGTTGTTAATGCAGGTCACCTGCGGTTACTGAATGTGTAGTGGGTTTCAGTTCACTTCAGTCTCAAAGGCTTACGTGGTAAATACATCCTGTGTGTAATTATTGCTTTTGCAAACAAGGTTGTGTGACTAGAACGAAAGTCTTTTTAGGGAAACAGGACCTGTGATGGCCTTCCCTCTGATTCTGGATGACTGAATGAAGCACAGGCGAGACCTGATATATTTAGGCGTGAGCCAATTACACATCATTTTACCGTTTTAGAAGTTACTTTGAATTGTACAGAGCTGAGCTGAGTGTGATTCAGCTCTACTTTGAACATAGTGTGGTTAGAGTTGCCCATCTATGAGTTAGTCCCTGTCAGAGAGGCTCAATATAGTCACCCCAGTGACGAGCGGTTCTGTTATTCCATCCATTGGGCTGAAGCTTCTCAAGAGGTCCTACATTTTGATTTTAGCCCACAGCATTTCTAATGGCCATCATAATACAAAGTCCTCTGCAGAAAATCAAGGTTGCATCCAATTCATATTCCAGTTAAAGTGCCTTCTGTTTGTCCACTGGGCCTTCAGCCCGAGCTCATGCAAAGAGGTTGCGGTTATTCGAACGTCTGCCTGCCTTCCTGAGGGCCAGTTGAGAAAGACATTGGTGATCCCTTAACATTTGCTATGTTGTTTTCTTTGGATGCTGCGGGTCATTCGCCCTACCTTCTACCGTCAGCACACCCACATTCACTCCTCTCCTAAACAAAAGAGTTGTTTTTGTGCATTCTTGAGACCCTCGCCCACCATTTCGTCATTTCTATAGATTTGTACACAATAATGACTATTGCAGTTCAATAACATGGAGCGACTCCGAGGGTCAGCGCTGCTCTAGGATAAGATACCTCCTCTCTGTTGTATTTGTTAGGATGTGGCAAGTTAAAGCTGATCCTAGGCCAGCGCTTTCTACTTCCAGATGAATGATAAATGCAACCTTGTATCTGTGAAAGAACCCAAGAAAGCTGAGTTTTCTTGCCCACCCAACCCCTCTCTGAATGTGACTAGTGAGTTCTTCTCTTTTTTTTTTACTTTCCTGATGGTGGGCACATTTTGTGAGCCCTGAATAGATGTATAGACTGTTAACATTCTAGTATATTTTAGGAAAAAAAAACCTGAGAATCGATTCCGATGAGTGGATCGGGGGACATACCATGCGTCAGTGTCAGTCAACTTTTTTTTTTTCTCAGAAAAAAAATACACCTGGAGGGATCATTTTTGTGGAAGAAAAATACTGTGTCTAGGTTTGCTTCTGTGTTTGCCAAATATCCATTTATTTAAAAAAAAAAAAAAAGCTGTATTTTCTTACATGGAAAAAGTGTTACAAGGAATGGTACAACACCACAACAATACGTTCAGTTGAAATTTCAGCGTTTTAAAACTGTGGGACCCGGCCAGAGCACAGATATCGCCGTGAGCAGTAAACCGTGTCATTGTTGTGTGGAGTTTGGTCTACCATTAAAACATTCCCTCAGACGTGGCTGTCCTTTGACTGCTTTTGATCTTGATAAGTTTTTTTTTCTTCTTTTTTTTCATGAATCTATATTTCCTTTAATAGCCCAGATCTTTTTTAAAGGACCCTTTTTGCCCAATAATTGATGAGGTTTTAGTCATCCAGCTATAGTAGTATTAGTAATGCTGTTTGGGGGTGGGGGAAACCTTAAAATCTTAAAACATGGTCTTCAATTTATGTAAAAACAAACATATTTACACATTCACACACTATATATACACACTACCAGTCAAAAGTTTGGACACCTTCTCATTCAATGTTTTTTTTGTTTTTATTTTCTACATTGTAAATTAATATTGAAAAAAAACCATAATGGACTGTTTTTTACTTAGTTAAATGGTTCTTGCCGTAATGTGCAGTAGATCCGTAGTCGAATAGGGTCACTAACTGTGTACCAACCCAACCATCGCAACTGACATGAAAAAAAGAATTAAAAAATATATATATATATTTTCCCAGTTTTAGTAATGATAATACTGGGGCGTGTGATTCAAATAAACCAAATTGAAATTAAATATTAAAAAATAACATCTGAGTAATTAAATGATTATAATTAAATAGATGTAAAACATTTTACATCTGTGTAAACGGTATGAGGACTTTTGATATTTGTGTTTTTCATTCAAATTTTCTTTCAGTATATAATTTAGGCAACAGTGTGGAACCTTCTAAATGACATCAGTCACTCACAATATCACAAAAAGATGATCTTCAATTTTTATAGATGTGAAAGAAACCCATGGTTATATATATGACAGATAAAATATGAATGCAAAAGTATTTGAGATTATATTTCAAGGTAAAGTGTTTTAGTGAGCTGAGGCAGGGAAGATGTTATGCTATTTTCAAAAAGTTCTATATTGTAATGTATTATATCCAAGGATGACCACAATAACAGCATTAAAATACAGCAACACAGGTCTACCCTCTTCAGCAACATACAACTTCACACAGGAGACAAATTTATTCCTAATATGGAAGTGATAGATTTCCTTCCAAGTTTCAATTGTACAGTTCATAAGCTAATAATTAGTGTGTAAATAGGACATTACAGGAACGGCAAAACCTTTTTGAAAGTCCCATTTAATGACCTACTGGTTAATTTATATTCATTTGTAATAGAAGTATGTTATCTATCAGAAACATGTACATAAATTGTCATGAAGGACTGTGTAATCACCTAATAGGCAGAAGTCTCTAAAACTAGAGGAATCAGTGCTATTGCAGTATCTGCAGTGATGACACAGCTGTGGACTAAAACACCTATAAATCAATTTTCCCTTTCCAGCACTTGTTCGTCTGGGTTAGTACTCAGCACTTAAAAACACAAAGCAATGCAAACTACACAGAAGAATTTATTCAATGCACAGAAACGCTAGAATCAATTGTAAAATCCATTTCGCATGTTTCAACAATTACGTATTAAAAAAAAGCTAGCGACAAATATCCAGAGCTTAAACATGTCAAACTTGCAGAGGGAGAGAGGGAGGCATAAAGCCTGTGAATGTTTAAACTACAGAGTGAAGGAAAATTGATCACAATGTAAAAAATTTAAAAAAAAAATAAAAAAGGCACCTATGTGGTAAGACCGAGCACAAACTGCTGACTGGGACACTTCTCATGACTGATGAAAGAGTCAGTATGGAGATCATAAAAACTGAAAGTAGGGCCGGCAGCATCAGATCTTTCGTTAGTCCCAATAGTTTTCCATGAATAGTTTGTCTACTAACAGACACAGACAGTGTTTTGTTGGGGTTTTTTTT
>JBBIGB010000084.1:7019249-7032864 GCA_037577075.1 Alestopetersius hilgendorfi
CTTGGCCGATTCCGATTACCGATTTTGTGTAAGTGTGATCGGCCGATACCGATTTTTCCAATACCGATTTTTTCCCCTAGATAACAGGAAAATAGAGCTGCTGCGACATCGACACAAAAAAATGATTTTCAACTTTTTTAATGTAACCTGGTCCTTACTTTCCTGTTTACTAGTTACTTTTATAATAATGACATAATAATTGTTGGCGTTAAGTAAATAATGCGTTAACGCGATAACGCATTAACATTCCCAGCCCTAATATATGTATATAAATAAATAAATAAATCTTTTAGAAATTAATTACAAGCTCTGATTAATTAATCTAAATTAATTGCATATATTTTGCTAAAAAATATTTAAAAAGTGTAATTAATTTGATCATATGGGTGAATGAACTGTTTCTGCACTGTTCATGTGAAGTAATGGTCACAGCAATCAAAAATATGATCTAATATGCTGAGGGAAAATTGCTTCAGCAAGAACAGTGATAGAATATGGTGCCGTTTAAGCAAATCAACTGCAGAGACTATCGGTTCACGCTGCCCTATAGAACAATGCCTATTTACTGGAGTAATAGACTAATATTATACATAATATTTTAGAAGCAGTCTATCAATTCATGCTTCCCTGTCGGAAAATGCTACCTTGAAACTTATACAGTTTATAGAGTCAGTTTAGCACTGGTAACAATGAAATATAGGCAGATAAAATATATATTTTTTTCAGATTATGCATATTATTTTTATGAGAAGAGCCCAGATGGATAGATAGATCTTTAGAGATGCACAGAGCACAGAGTTTATACTGTCAGTTTTTAACACTGAGAAAGGCTACCGTGAAACAGTGTTATGATGATTCATACTGCCTTGGCAAAACGTGCCGTCATTGCCCAAATCGGCTTCTATGGATCTCTGTTGAAAAATTCTACTTTGAAGCTTATACAACCCAAAATAGCATAGCTTTATGGCCGTGGCACTGAATTCCAAGACTGGAACTGCACGGTAGCACATCTCTGGTAGCATGTTTCGACAGAACACAGGACCGAGTTAAAGTCATGTGGTGAATTTTTATGTACACTAGTTAGATGTGCAGGTAGACATGCTCAGTTTGGTACTGGGACCGGGCCATTCTGGCTCAAACTGCTGGGTTAGCTCCTAAATGTTTTGCATTTAAGTGATATTTTAGACCTGATGTACTCCAAAATGGGTACTGGAGCTCTATATACTGGATATATATACTGGAATTCTTAATGCCCTCCAAGCATAGGGGTTCCACACTTTTGAATCCCTTGTAAGTGTTGGTTGTTTGTAGGTACTTGAACATCCAGTTATGTGATATTAAATATTATCCTGATTTTACTGTTTCTCTAAAGTGCTATGGTTCTAACTTACCATGGAAACATTTCCCTCCCTTGACTCCATCTAAAATGCTTAGCCATGAGCAAATGTGCCAAAGGTTGATAATCAAATCAGTTATGATTTGTTCTGCTAAGTCTCAGTGTGCAGCAATGTTTTGGAAAGTGAGGTGTTTCTCTTAAGGCAGAGTCTGCTAAAGGACTTCTCTGGAGGAAAATAGGCAGAACCTCTAATCTTGTTAGAGCTAGAGGTGTTGTCTACAAACAGCTGAGCCACTTCAAGGCCTTCACCAAAACACCCGTGTATGTATTTGCGTGTTCGTGTGTTCAGCCACCCACACTCAAAACTGATGGGCTTTTCCGTTTTGCACTTCTTTAAGTGCCGCCAGCATTTCTCAGATGCAAGGACAGGCTCGACAGCTTGAGCCTCCCTGTCCCCCAAGGGGCGCACCAGTTGGCATCGTTTTGTAGGAGCGTGGACGTTTGCGGTCAAGCAGCCCCTGCTGTGACTTCAGAGCCTGGCGTGGGCACAACTACCGTCCCACCCACAGTGACTAAACCTGAGTTTTGCCATCAGCTGACATATTCTGACCTCATAACCTGATGCCAGTTGGACCGTGTTCTGGTCTGAAGGTTCCAGACGGTTGCTCTCTAAGACAGATACAGCCTATTCAAGTAAAGCATTACGACTGCTCCTGATTACTAAAAAAAAAGTTTAATAATCACTTTTTAATGCCGTGGTGATATGTCTCTCTCCCTCTTTAACCTGTACACACATCCCCACTCACCATGGTCCATAACTTGCTACCAGAACAGCTGCTGCACTTCACCCAATAGTCTTTACACACGGTGTGGCACTGTATGTTTATACTGAATGCTTTAGTTTCACTCACAGTATTTGTTAAACAAAAGTGTTTGTGTTCTTGAGTCCAAAATGTAAATTGTACAACCCCTGACAAAAAGTATGGAATCACCCCTCTCAGAAAAAAAAAAACAAGCACATACATGCCACAAAACTATTTTCATTCAACAATCCAAACTTCTGGCTGTATAAAACACTTAAAAAATAACAAACAAAGAAAGATTACTGTAGTCAATGACAACTGTTTTAAAGCTCAAACAGAGAAAAAAAATATGGAATCACAAAAATCTGAGGAAAATAAAATGGAATCACCAAATAAAAACATTACTAGTACTTTGTTGCACCACCTCTGGCTTTTATAACAGCTTGAATTCTCTGAGGCATGGATTTAACTAATGACAAACAGTATACTTCATCAATCTGTCTCCAGCTTTGTCTTATTGCAGTTGCCAGATCAGCTTTGCAGGTTGGAGCCTCTTCGTGGACCATTTTCTTTAATTTCCACCACAGATTTTCGAGGTCCGGACTATTTGCAGGCCATGCCATTGACATTATATGTCTTTCCTGTAGGAATGTGTTCACAGATTTTGCCATATGGCACGATGCATTATCATCCTGAAAAATGACATCCTTTCAATTGATGGAATAAGAAAAGTGTCCAAAATCTCAACATAAACTTATAGAAGATGTAATGACTGTCATGTCTCCCATACCTTTACCTGACATACAAATCCATATCATTAATTATTGTGGAAATTTGCATGTATTCTTCAGGCAGTTGTCTTTATAAATTTCATTGGAATGGCACCAGACAAAAGTTCCAGCATCATCACCCTGCCCAATGCGGATTCATGGCTCATCACTCATCCAGCGATCTGCAGTCCAAGATTGTCTTTCTTTAGCCACTGAAACCTTGTTTTTTTTCTGTTTAGATGTTAATGGTGGTTTTCGCTTGGCTTTTCTGTATGTAAATCCCATACTGGTGATTTATTTTTTTTCCTTTTAGGCGATTTCTTACGGTCCGGTCACAGACATTGACTCCACTTTCTGCCCATTTGTTCCTCATTTGTTTTGTTGTACGTTTTCAAGGCATATTGCTTTAAGTTTTCTGTCTTGGCGCTTTGAAGTGTTTCTTGGTCTACCATTACGCTTTCCTTTTACAACCTTTCCATTTGATTTGTACTTGGTCCAGATTTTAGACATAGCTGACTGGGAACAACAACATCTTTTGCATTCCGTGAAGATTTTGATAATCCTTTCCTTTGTTTCAACTGACATCTCTCGTGTTGGAGCCATGAGTTATGTCAGTCGTCTTGGTTCAACACATCACTAATGTGTCCAAGCACTCTTTTTTTTAACTGCAGACTAATTAGCAGTTGTAATCAGATATAGGTGTTTGTTTTGGAAATGCAATATGCATGCTGATTCCATATTATTTTCCTCAGATTTGTGTGATTCCGTATTTTTTTCCTCTGTTTGATCTTTAACACAGTTGTCATTGACTACAGTTATCTTTCTTTCTTTCTTTTTTTAAGTGTTTTATACAGTCAGAAGTTTGGATTGTTAAGTGAAAATAGTTTTGTGGCTTGTGTGTTTTTTTTTTTTAACATCTTCTGAGAGGGTTGATTCCATACTTTTTGCCAACGGTTGTATCTCCATATTTCTGCCCCCCACCCCTTTCTCTCTTTCTTTCTCCTTCTGTCTATCTTTTGCTCTCGCTGTTTGTCTCATCATACGGTGGTAATTAACAAAGAGAGCGATGTTAATCTCCTGTAAGAGTCTTCTGATGATAGTCTGTCCAGCAGGACACAATAGATCTCTCACAGGTAGAGAATGAGGTATTGTGTGAGCTTTCACATCACAGCTCTTTATGGAATTAGATGAGTTGGGCCAAAAATATATTTATTATTATATATTCTTATTCAGCCTTCAAATCTGTTGTTTCCATCTGTTAAGCTCAATGGAACTCTCCCCAACTCTTTCTTCTGCATGTATGCAACAATTTGGACTCATCTGGAAAAAAACATGCTTTGGAGCAGTTGCCTAGACACAGACCCAGGGCTCAGTTCTGGATCAGAAAACAGAGATAATTGCTGTAACTGGATGGGACAACCAGCTAGCCATCACCACTGTTTTTCAGAAGATGAAATAGAACCTTATTAGCATGATAATGTGAACAGAATGATCACGATGGTGTGATATTTTAGTATGGCTATAGCATGATGCCACTATGCTAATCTGGCATTTCCTCTTAATAAAGACTACTAAGCTTGGGTTTCTTTAAATGAACACTTTACTTAAGATCAAGACCATTTAAAACTATCTAATTACACTCATACACTTGCCTCTAAAGCAGTCAATTAGCCAAGACACGTTCAGTGTTTTGCTTCTTTATTTTAAAACTGGGGCTACAGGAGTAGTGCATGCTCAACACATCTCTCAACTCAATCTAACTGCATCCTACTCTTGTTCAGTTTTATAGCTCATAGAAGTTCATAGTGTTCTAAACCACTTCAACAACTCTGCACCATATTAACGAAGAACTTGATGTGTTTTGAGCAAGCTGAAAATATGCCAAAAAAACCCCAAATTTAATAACAATTTCTATGAAAACCTACTATTGTGCCAAACATAACAAATGGAAGGTTTATTACAGTGTCAAATTTTGTTTTTGTTTTTTTCCCATCTGGCTGAAATTTTGTTCAGTTGTCTTGATTGGTATGTTTTAATTCTTTTGCACAGTAAACATAACAGAGCAATCCATGGGCATGTGTCCATTAGTGCACGGTTACCTTTTCTCTCTCTGGGATAGTCCTCTCTCCCCCATCACTTAGCACAATGCTAGTCGGTGTGAGCTGATGTAACTGAATAGTCAGTTAGTGTAAGGTAAGATGAGAAAATATTATAAACCTTTAGTAATCCCATTAACAGTGGGAAATTTGTATTGTTACAGCAGAAAGTACACAGTACAAAGGTAAGGGCAGCAAAAATAAACAATAAAATAAAACTATACCAACAGTATAGTATAAAGTACACCATACAAACAGTCTAAAAATAATAATATGGACAGGCGTACTCCTCAAAGCACACTGAGCCATCCAGTGATGTTGCATTAGCAGTCGTTCAGGTGTTTTGGTGGAATAACGTGCTGGCCTTCAACAACAAAATAGGTGGTTTCATGATTGGGGAAGTCAAAATAGTGGGTGAAATTGAACAAATGAGATCTGTATTCTCATTTGTGACTTCTGCCTCACAACATATAGAAGTGTGATGTATCTACGATGTTTATATATGAAATTTGATTCAATATGATTATTGTTGGGTTATATGCCACAGTGTGGCATAACTTGCATACCTACTCTGCACCCACACAAAGTTGCCCTCTTTTTTTTGTTTTTTTTTTTTCTCCCCCACTGCCTTTCATATGGGATTTTTGTACTTGTTAGTTTTGGCCATGCGGGTGAAGCTTCGGGTCCGGATTTTACTACAGTTTAGAATGTGTAAAGCGTTTAGAAATAAGAACAGCCTGCTTTAGCCAAGTGCATCTTCTTCAACCCTCCTCCTCCTTTAAAAAAAAAAAAAAAAAAAAAAAATCTGTTTCCGTCTCTGGCTGGTGATAGCTATATTATGTCCCTTGCCTTGGGGGTGCTGATCTCTGCTGGCTAGCTGTCAGTCATGTGGTCCAACCATGAATGCACATGGGCTGCTGGGCTTTGGTTTGTTGGTTCCAACTCTCCACCTCAGCATATCCTCTTTTTCTGTTTACTTTTTCTTTTTTTCTTTCACTTTTCTCTCTTCCCCATTCTCCTTCGTCACTCTGTGTTCTTTCTCTCATTGTTTTTGCACTCTCACTCTCTCTTTCCTCCTTTCTTCTCTCTTTCACAAACTTGTTTCAGAACTGGATCTCTTTCTTTCTATGCTCCCTCTTTCTTTTTCCCCCTCTCCTTTTTCCTCTTCATCTCACTCTCTTTAGTCCCCCTGCTCTCTTTTACACCATTTCATATTTTTCCATTTCTCTTTCTCTCTCACTTGCTCTCTCTGTCTCTGATTTGTACATCTGCAGTGCTGCTCTGTCAGTAATTGCTGCTGCTGTCTTATGGCTAATGGATGTTGGGATTTTAGGCTATATTTTTAGATCTTGGTCATGTGTCATTTCTGCAAAACTGATTAATTCCTAACAGAAGTTCATGTCTGCTGTTTTGCTGTAATATATTGAGCACTTTTTTACTCAGGTCACCATAGGCATACAATTTAGTTTGGTCTTTTTTTGATTGGCAGAACCGATCGTCTCAAATGGATTGATAGTCATCTGTGATCAAGGGTGACTTTGCATTTAAATGAGAAATTTCTTTTTGCAACTTTAAAAGCACGGGTTTACAAGCTGTTAAAGGGTTGTGCACAGCGGTTTGTCTAAACGGCAAGAGCAATGCCTAGCATGAACCTCCAAGCTGCTGCATCTTTTTTCAAACTGCTTCCATAGCAGCGTCATTTGACTGCTCACTTAGACATGAGCGCTACCTTCCAATCTTTTTTCATCAGATAACAGATGCTTATTAGCTTTTCATGGAGAGATATGAGGAGAGGGGGAACCATCCTATCCATCCAGTCAAAATAAGGCCCGGTTTTGTCTCTTGGACTGCTGGCCACAAATGGTTTCCTGACAAAAGGGTCAACGCTTAGACAATTATGCCACTTTGGAGCTCTGATTGTTATTTAGTCAGAAATATTTTAATAACCACCTGGAGTACTGAATTTCTGCTTTTTGTTAAAGATGTTAAAGATGTAACTAACTCTTATTTAATCCAAATTTTAGTGCTGCATAGGTTGTAAAAAGCTCAGATTAAAAGAAATGGTTGAATAAAAATGACAAATCATTCCAGTTTTTTTTGCGTGGTACTACTATTTAATTTTGTCTGGACATACCTATCAAAAAGGCAAACATTGTGATACTAACCGTGTGTACTGAAAATGACTCTTTATTTTAAATGTAACCCATGTCATGAAATAAAGTAATTTCATTAAATAAAATGTAATATATCGGGGATCTTTCTGTCTACATGTCAGACTCCACTTTGAAAGCCATGTGCTTATAGCAAGTGAGAACTGTGCTGCAAACCAAACAAGACCTGTGATCGTGGTCCACATCCAAACCCTGGTGCAGTTTATTTGAAACATGGATCACCTAAAAAGACCGCAGTCAGAACAGTCTCCTCTCTGCAGAACGCAAGTGTGTTTATCCTCTCTCCATGTGCTCTGAATTGGTAATTATAGATCTGATGGTTCTGTTTTTTAATGAGGCTGAGGCATGTTTGAAACCTGGAAAGGTTTCGAACAGGTTTGTTTTTTTGTTTTTTTTTTGTTTTTTGTGTCAAAAGGCCAGTGTGACTGCAGATCTTCGTTCCAAAGAGGCAGTAGCCCAACTGGTGAACTTAACCCCAAGTTGCTACAGGGAGACTGTCCCCTGTAGTTAGAGAATGAAAGTCGCTTTGGATAAACGTGTCTAATAAATGCCGTAAATGTAAATGTAATTGGTTGAATACCATCTCACTATTTGAGCTGATACTGATCCTCTTATACATGCTTGTAAGAATTTTTATCTGATAATTCACTGAAGAAGCCTACCTTTGTGACTGTGTACCTTGCGTTATGTTATGTTTTATGTATCTGTACATGGGGACAAAGTGGCTAGTCAGACACAGCTGCTTATCTGGCTCAGTGCACTCTGACTAGAACCTGGCAAGAGTACTCTATAGCTTCAAGTATGGGTTCTCTTAATAAAGTAGCAGCTGTTCAGAGTGCACAGATGTGTGCACAAAGACACCTAGGTTGGATGTAACTACACACATAAGAGAGAGGTAACCAACACAAACTCTTTTGTGAGTGTTTGTGGTCCTGTGTGTGTATGCAATTGGTTCAGGCAGTGATAGAAAGCATCTCTGCATGAATTTGTGCCGGGATGTCAGGGTTAAGAGATTTAAGAAGAAAATGACTTATGCCTGTGTGCCAAATTGCTTGGTTTAAGGTGATAACATGCTGTTAGTGGGCACAGTTCTCTCTACATCCGTATTTACTGTGACTATTGAACTGCACTTATCTCTCCGAGCTGTCCTCAAGTGGTTCCCAAAATATCTGACTACTGTAGAAAAGAGCTCAGCCGATAAGAAAATTCTGGGCTGAAGCTGATAGGTCATATTACCGTATCTGTCTGCCAATATTGTCATGTGTATCTGAGCTTTAGTGGATGGAAGATGAGTTATATTACTGGTAAAAGAGAAAACAACATACTCTCAAATCAGTACATCATCATATTTTGTGATTGTAGACCACAGGATGGCATTAGCATTTTAAAAGCTGGTTTAAAAGTAATGAGTTAGATTTAACCCATTCTTTTAATCTCTGTTTTGCTTCAACAGTAAACTTAGGTATGTTCATGAATTTCAAAGGTAAACTTAGGTATGTTCATGAATTTCAACACTAATGACATTCTGCTTAGTCAGCTAATTGTCCTGCTGGTTTATGCTGTTTTGAGTGAATGATGAGACTTCATCTCCCTCTTTGTCTAACCAGCAAAGACGCTGCCACCTACAGACTGATGCCTTTGCTGCTGGAAGTAAAGTGTTGAATTTACTATCCAACTTTAGTCTTTTCCATGCTAATACAATACAAATGAACATATCTACTGCCAAGATAAAATGTCTTGATTTGTTCAGTGTATTAATAGCTTAAAGAACCGTAAGTCTATAGAAAGTCTAAGTCTATTTGATTTTTCATTGACATTTCAGCAGATAGACATCATCTCTTTCAGAAAATGTTGTTTGAGGCAGTTTTACCTAGGATGCGCTAAACAGCTTGCAGTACCTAGCATCTTTTCCTTTTTCCTTGTCTGTAATTATTATTTGATTTTTTTACTGTTTGTTGTACTTGTTTTATTGTACAGTGTCCTTGTGTGCCAGAAAGGCCCCTTTAAATAAAATGTATTATTGTTATTATTATCTTTTAGTGAATCACCCAATAGTAGCACTACAGCGCATAATAGAGTTTTCTGATCATCCAGCTGTTTGTCCTCAAAGCTGCCCTAATTGAAACATGCTAAAATGGCTAGATATTCAACATATAGACATTACATCCTGCACACAAGCTCTACAAAAGCTGCAGTTTGAATGACCAAAACGACTGTAAAATGATTAAAAAACTTCCCAGGGCATACTTTGACTGAATGATTCAGTTGGTTAAGGCTCCAACAGAGGGGAGAGAAAGCATTAAACAAAAATTGAGCCATACCGCTCAAATACACTGCTTTGAGCCCTTCTTGTTAAGACTCACTTAAGACAAGTTTGTACAAATTACAATTTTAAATAATGTACTTCAGAGCTCTTTTGGGGACATAAGAATTCCAGTTCCATGAATAATCAGTATTTCTCTCTGTGTCTGTCTAACTCTGTCACTCTCTGTCTGTTTGTCTGTCTGTGTCACTCTCTGTCGGTCTGTCTGTCTGTCTCTGTCGCTTGCTGTCGCTCTCTCTGTCTGTCTCTGTCGTTCAATGTGTCTGTCTGTCTCTCTTTGTCGCTCTCTGTGTCTGTCTGTCTCTCTGTTGCTCTCTATCTTTATCTTTTTATTTTTCTTATCCATGAATGTGTCCATGAAAACTGTTTGCAGTATTTCATTGTCTCCTGTACTGATTTCTGATATAGTGATAGGGATTTATCCTCCTCATATGTCAGAATTCCAGAGAGCACCAGAAATATATTTGCTGACTTCTGCACAAATTTCTCCCACAGCCCAAACAAGTCAGAAATGTTCACAAACTCGAGCTTGGTTGTGATATTCTGTTTTTTAAGTGGCAAGTAAAGAGAGACTACTTTCGATGAATAATGCTACTTTCGATTAATAATGAATTCAGAGTGAGATCAAATGCAAGTGGAAAGTGTGACTTGACTTTCATTGTGTGCGTTCTTTTCTACAACTCCTTTTCCTTGAAAGCATACATCATGATGCTTTTTGGCATTCCTAATCTAGGACTAATTTTTCTTTTGATGTAGCTGCTCCCAAACCCCGGAATGATCTGCTATTAGAGATTAGACAGGCTTCTTCTCTGTTCGTATTTAAATCTCGCCTAAAAACCCATCTTTTTGCTTTGGCTTTTGACACCTTGTGAAATGCTGGTCTTAGCTCAGTGCTGTTATTTTATTTATTGTATATGTTTAATTTTATTACCTACTATTTTATTGTCTTTTATTCTTATTTGTCTGTTGTACAGCGTTTTGGTCCTACATGGTTTCTAAAGTGCTTTATGAATAAAGTTGAGTTGAATTATCCTATTTTAAACTACTTCTTTTTCTGTGATTTCAGATCAGTGGCGGCAGGCCTCAACTCTCCTGCCAAGACCAACTCCATGGAAAAAAAACTGCACCTCAAAAGCAAAGAACTTCAAGACACCCAAGACAAATGTCACAAGGTAGGATTTGCCTGTGTGTATATGCATTTTGGCACATATGTATATATTAGGGTTTTCCTGATAAATGAATAACATGCAAAATGAAATAAAATAATTTACAGTTCAGATTAATTGCAAGATATTTAGGCAGTGACTGAAACATATCAAACGCTGCTTACTATTTTGAGGCGGGAAGGCACCTGGTTATGTTAAAATTAGTTTGTCACAAAGGCAGTTTGGCTGCAGTTGTCTTTAACTGATTAGACAGGAGTACATCAAGGGTACATCATTAAGTGAATAACATTGGCTCTTAAATTACAGTGGCACCTGTCAAGGGGTGAACAGTCAGTTCTTAACATTTGACAAGTGTAATGACATGTTATAATCTAAGTGACATTGACAAGGGCCATGTTTTGATGGTAAGAAGACAGGTCTTCTGGGGTGTTCCAGGTATGCACTGGTCAGTACCTACCAAAAGTAGGTATTAGAATGAAGGACAACTGATTAATTGGTAACTGGGTCACATGCGCCCGGGGCTTATTGATGCACCAAGGCTAGCGTGTCTTATTCAGTATCATATGATGGAAAGGCTCCAGTACACAGAGTGCATTGCAGTGTAACTGCAGACCAGTCAGTGTGTCTATGCTGACTTGTGTACACCACTAAAAACTCCTCTAATGAGCAAGCTGATTAAGGATCTACAAAAAAATGTTTGTTGGGAAGGCTATACAAAGATGGCAAAATGCTTCTAGTCATTTTTTAAATGCTGTTTTTAATAGTTTGCTGCAAAGTTTTGTTTGACTTCTTTTCACTTCAGAAATCAATGCAATTTATACTTATGCCAAGGGTATCTAATATTTTTCAATATTTTTGTCTTTGTGTGTGTGGTTGTGTGAGAGAGAGATACCATGGTCTATTTTTTATTGTTTTACCTGTTTTTAAAAACTATTTAATAACTCATTTAAAATTAATATTACATTGATCATTACTAGCACATAGATTACCAATGTGATCAATATTTATAACCCTAGTTTGTATTGTTTTTCTTTTCTTAGTCACTTGTCACAGACCAAAAAAAGTGTATGTGTTTGGACATGTGTACACTGTGGCATTATTTTATGCAAGTACAGATTGGTTACACATGCATAGGAGTAATGGGATATCTAACCTACTGTTTCTAGCCTACTGGTGATCTGACCTTCTGTTCCATAAGTGTGTAATCAATGTTGCACTGTACAGTGACCTTGTGTACATGCATATTCCACAATAGTCCGCTGGTATCTGTTGAACCAGATACATTTAGACAATTAGGGCTGGGTATCACTCAAAGCTTGTACAGTGCAAACAAAAGACCAAGCTACCAATGTTGATAAGTATTACTTACTGCCACAGACTGCCGAGCACTTTTAAAGACATAGTTTAACCGACATGACAAAGTGGCTAAAAATGAATGGAAACTAGTCATTATAGCCTGATACACTTTCATTCATCAGAAACTTTGACATTATTCACTGAACTTCTTTCCAGAAGGTTATAACATGCTTACGACATATAATTTAGACAATAAGCATAGATCTTGGAAAAGCCGTTCAACTTTGTAGTCTTGGGGTAATTTGGCCTGTACTATAAAATGTATTGATGTATGTAAATGAGTGTGCCCAGGAAATACATCATTTTTTTTGGATTGGTCTGTTTTCTCACTGAAGAGAAACCCATTGACTCATTTAAAATATACATTTCATCAAAAGGATTCATTTAAATCAATTATATTTTGTAAGTAAACAATCATGTCTGACTGAAGTATGATCACTATTGATCCTCGTATGTGAAACACTTATAAACGAGCGGTTCGGATTCTGTCCTTGAGCAACACTGTAAAATGCATTTAGATCTGGTGCTTGTGTTTGTGGCGGCGCAGATGGAGCAGGAGATCTCACGCTTCCAGCGTAAGATGACGGACTTGGAGTCAGTGCTCCAGCAGAAGGATGTGGAGCTCAAAGCCTCGGAGACTCAGAGGAGCATCCTGGAGCAGGACCTCGCCACTTACATCACGGAGTGCAGCGTAAGTGAATTCAACTCTTGTCACAGCTGTCTCTGCTGGAATTGTCACCTAGGCTGTCACTGTGTTTGTATTAGTCTGCTTTAAGTTACTGTGTATATATATATTTAGACATATTTGTATTTAGCATCTTTGTTTAAAATAGTATATTCAAATTAAAAAGTCAGATTTACAGCATTTATCAGACGCTTTTATCCAAAGCGACTTCCATTCCCTACCTACAGGGGGCAGTTTCCCTGGTGCAACTTGGGGTTAAGGGTCTGCTCAGGGACCCAGTGGTGGTGTGCTGAAGGTAGGATTCGAACCTATGACCTCTTGGTCCATAGGCAAGTATCCTACCACTAGGCCATCACCACCCCCTACAAATTTAAGTAAAAAAAAAAAACATGTTTGAATTTATGCTGGTGTTTGTTTCCCCTCTCATAAATGCACACAAAAGCTATGTAAATCTGTACTCTAAATCTGGAATCTAATATTTTCACAGTTTAAATAACAAATTCCATTTCCCCAGGTTAAACGTCTGTGGAAGTATTATTGTGGACATTTTTTCCGGTGCTTCACTACTTGCAACATTTAAGCCCTCTCTGGTCTAAATTCGTCTGTGAATATATTTATCAAGCCATGGTGATGTGAATGAACTGTAACTGTACCAGAGGGGGTTTTGTGATTGCTCTATTTATTATTCTGTATCTAACAATCTCAGACACTAAAGTGAATAGTACAGATCAATAGATCTGATGCCCTGTGTCGTCTGCCTATGACAGAGGTGCCTTTAGGAAGACTTATTGTCTGTGCATCAGCCTTTGCATCATCATATGCGACAGTCGTTCTGGTGGGTGTGTGTGTGTGTGTGTGTGTGTGTGTGTGTGTGTGTGTGTGTGTGTGTGTGTGTGTGTGTGTGTGTGT
>JBBIGB010000084.1:7080022-7093367 GCA_037577075.1 Alestopetersius hilgendorfi
TTCAAGTTTCTCCCTCTTGATCTTTTTTGGCTGGTTTTCCACTCGTGCTAGTTTTGGCTTGAGTAATTATCTCTACTCCAGGACATACATCAGAAGAAGCCAACCCTTTCTCACCACTGAAACTATGCAGTTACTTGTTCAGTCTTTAGTGGCCTCTAAACTGGACTACTGCAACTCTCTACTGGCTGGACTTAAACTGAAGGTCTAAAAAGACACGTCAGCTGATGCAGAATGCAGCTACACGAGGCTGAAGTTGGCTTATTATTCGCAGCTACTCATTCGTGGATTCCGTTCCACCTTAAATTGCTGGCAAGTACCGATGAACCGCCAGTATTTGTTTCATTTCTATGCACAGCGTGGACACATTCAAACTGCAAATCTTTGGATTAAATGTCAAGATATGTTAGATGTGCAGTTTTTTGGACATGTTAATAAAATTGCATGTAATATTTTGCACAATATAAAAAACAATTCACCCCCTACACCTGGGATGTATGTCTACTGTATGTCAAGGGTTTAAGGTCTTATTTTTTGTGGCTCAAGACGAAAATCGTGCTATTGTGTATGCTCCCCAGTCTATAAAACAAGCACAGATGAATGAAACGGAAGCCAGTTTAACTTCAAATGGATTTCTCAAAGATAAAAAAAAAAAAAAATCCTCTCACTCTGACCCACAGAAGCATGCTCAGAGACCACAAGGTTTGGCTTGGCAGTGTGTTGTGCTTTTTATTTCGTTGACTCAAACATTTCAGAGCTCCACAGACTCCAAAAGCAGCAGCAGCAGAAGGAAAGGAGGGAGGAGTGTCATGAGTCTTCACCAACACGTGCGCACGTACACATCTTGCGTCCTACAGGCAAGTGAAGCAACGCAAAACACATTTGAGACGTTAGCGAGCCATACATGGGATCTGCTCCTGTTTGTCTCACTGTGAGTCCAAGTAGCCAGGCTTTCTCTGTCCATCATATCCATTCAGCAAAAGCATCAGAATCAAATCAAGTCAATCATTCAAATTCAAAGCTTTACAATATACATTGCTTTCTGTTGACTGTACACATGGCATTATATACAGACATTTCCTATTCACATGAGCACAGCTGTTCCAACACACTGTGCCTATTTAAATGCTTTGTTGCGCAGCTTAATAAAACCAATACAGAATCCATCTGTCAGGAGTTCATGACCATCCTTGTGTTGTTAATAATAAATTATGTCAATTACATGATGCCTTTTTATAAGATCTGAAGTCCACCCCCACATAAACCGATACCGTATGGCTAAGGAGCATGTTAAAGGAGACAGTCTGGGTGGTGCTGGAAGTTACACCAACATAACCTAAGATTGTTATTACAGGACAGTATGGTCCTAGTTCAGCATGTAAAGGGCTGTGTTCAGTTGGAACTGGCAGTAATGGGTTTCTCCAGTTCCATGTCTGCGGGGGGTAGTGCAGGGGGCACAGCCGAGGGCCGCATATGACCATAGCAGGTCTGGCACGTGCGGTTAGGCTCATAAAGCTGCTGACTCGCTGCCGCCACCTTCTGGTCACAGCAGCTGGCACAGAACACATTTCCACAATTCCTAAAGGGGAGACAGTGAGGTTTAATTAGAATTGAAGTTTAATATGTTTAATACGTAATGAAGCCATAGTTAGCAACAGCTCAAACTGCATCATGTTAAGCATTCTGAAATAGTTTTGCTTATGTGATTTTTACACAATAGCACACTTTGGTAGATCACGGTATGACTAACACTTATGCTGCACCAGATACCAGATAAGCAAGTGTTTATAATTAATAACTCAATGCAGATGTATGGTGATTTACAGTTCATTTATACTCTGTGCTGTACCAGAGTCCACAACATGGACATCACCTACAGTACTGTGCAAAAGTCTTAGGCACCTGAGACAATTATGCTTAAAAGCTGTTTACTACTGGGCAGTGGTGTTAAGTTAGTGTTAAAACACTTGCATTACAACAAATACAAACAACATTAATACAGTAAATGGTGGTTTTATGGCAAAGTGTTCGCTGAACCATTTCCAGACCTCTTGACTCATGGAAGCCCAGTTTTACTTGCAGCTCCATCAAATCCCTGGTTTGGCTCTTTTTACTTCAGTAGATTAAATTAGGTGTTGATTACGGAATTTTATTCATTTCAGCCAATTCATATATTCTCTTCTGACATGTTTGGTTGGCAAAAATAAATGTAGTAAATTCAAATCAGAGTGACTTCCGTGTCTGGAATGGATGTACGGTATTGAGTCTACAAGGTAACAATAATGTAATAAGATAACCTTGTTTGAATTGAGAGAGTTTTGACAAAGAAAATGTAGATTTTGTCTGATTTTCTATCTACTATACTTATACTATATTGACTGGGTTAAATAGAATTGCGTTGGTAAAAAAAAAAAATTCCTTGACTAAAACTACACGAAAAGACTAAAATGCTTAGACTTTTAGTTGACTGAAAACTTGACTAGACTAATAATAATAAAACATTTAATTTATAAAGCGCTTTTCAAAATACCCAAAGACGATGTACAATTTTAGTAGACAAAGAAAACGGAGCATTTTGTTTGTCTACTCACACTTTTGTTTAAAAAGTGTGTTTTTTCTCCCCCTGTAGTATCGAAAATATTGTGACAAGCTTAACCAGAATTAATGCAAAATCAAACAGCAGTCTGAGAGATCCAATACTACCACAACTTTCCTGTTCCCCCTCGGCTAGGGGGTTGGTCCCGTATGTAGCTCCCCAAAGAAAGTTTTTTTTTGTTTTTTTTTTGCCGTAATAGAAGGACTTCACGTCAACTTCTTTTCTTTAATCAATAGCTGAGGGTCTTAGGGTTTCAAAGAGCCCTCCCACAAAACATACAAGCACGGACGGCTCATTTGTTTAGTGAATTACTTTGCTGTGAGTAGTTTGAAGTTATGACTCTGGGCTTTAAAATGTATATAAGCTGGCTGGGTTGTGATAAAACTGCTTTGGAGTTTGTGTAACTGTATTTTTGTGTTGAGTGAGTCTTATGGGCTCCGGGCAGCACTTTTTTTTTTTTTTTAGAGAGGTAGAGAGGTGTGTCGACTACTCCAACTCGACTCCTCTGTGTGGTTCACTGAAGCTTTTTCTGCAGTATGAATGGAATGGAAACATTTATTTTAAGCGTTTATTGATTTATAATTTTGTGGTAAAGATTTATAGTTTGAAGAGTAACTGCTGTTCTTGTTTTGGATCAGACAGGGAAATGGAAAAGAACTGAATGGCAGGCAGATGGATAAATATAACAGAAATAAACAAAGGGAAAGGGGAGTCTCACCAGGCTTCCTCAACAGGTTCTCTAGCACTGTGGGGAGAAAGGAAGGAGATAAAGGACAGGGTGAAAGTCGGAAAAAAGAGAATTTGAAAGGACAGACAAAGCCTTTAACCAAGCGAAAACAATATCTTAAGACACGTTGGTCCAAAATCTAAGACTAAACTACGCCAGACCTCACTGTGGAGAACACGGACTATAGTCGTGTCTGAAAAGTGAACTTCTCTCAATCACTACATAGTGTTTGTTATATAGAGGGCTAACTAGTGAAGGGCAGGTGACTTTAGTTAATTTCGGACACTCGGGGTGTTATGTTTTTACTAACTGTTGCTTAAATAGTGCACCGGATCTTGGAAATTTATCTCTGTCGCATAAACACACAGTGGGGTCTCATGCCCGATGTCAATTTAGCACCGGCGCAGAATCCCATCTGCTGGCCCAGATTGCGTCCCATACACAGAGTACAGAAAGTGCAAGTGTGACTGAATCTCCTCCGTTTGAAGTGAACAAGTGCACATTTCGGACACACCGCACTCTACATTTATCGCTCCTCTTCTTGACTTTCGCGCGATAAATGTAGAGTGCGGTGTGTCCGAAATGTGCACTTGTTCACTATGTAGGGCACGGTAAAAGAAACTCGCTGTGCATGATGGTATATATGTATTAATGTAGTGTACAGTGTCTGAACACTAGATTTTGGCATGTAGTGCACTAACTAGTGGGTGAAATTGGCGGTTGAATTGATGGACACCGCTACAAAATGACTGACACACTACATAATGCCCTATATAGTAAAAAAAAGTGCACTTTTCGGACACAGCTTATATTTAAAGTGGGCACAGTTGGGGATTAGGAATGTTGTGCTTCAGAACATATGGGTGCACATGTATTCACCTGCAGTGGTGTTTTCTGGCAGCCAGCCAAACCTTGCTCTCACACCCATAGCAGTGGGTTGGTAGATGAGCTGGGTACAACCGTGAAACCTAAAATAAACCCCACCATCAGTATCAAATGGCAATAGCAAAGCATGCCTGTGAATTTACTTTCAAAAAAACTGAAAAATTGCCCTCTCAACAAGTATGTTTTTCAGGAGCCAACACAGTCCTGACAATTATACTAAACTGTGTAAAATAATTAAAAAAATTAAACATAACTGTAAACGTTCTAATCACATTTCTCTTGAATTTACAGCCTCTCATCACCTGTCTGTCATGCTGCTCCTCTTGCTCCCAGCTCCTGTCATTGAAGAGCTCAGTGCTGCAGCGAGAGAGACACACAGCCTCCACGTTATTCTCCTGGTCCGGTACAGGCGTCTGCAGTGTGTCAGGAAAGAAGGCAAACAGGGTTAATACAGCAATAATAATTGGGTGAAGAGAAAAAAAAAAACATAGCATCCTTCCTAGAGGTTGAACAGGTCTTCATTCCAAGCTGACTGGTGGCTGTTGTACGCAGTCAGGCTATTGGAAAGAGGTGGCCAATGACTGCAGTCAATACGGTGTGTAGCCGCACCTCTAACTGACCATGTTGAATCAGCAATTGTTTGTGTGTGTTCGGGGCCGGGGCGGGACACAGAACCAGTGATGATGATTGGTGTATCTGTAAACACGTGGTGTAACTGAGAACGTGAGGATTGGCTTAGATTGAATACATTTCCATTGTTTGCCAATCAGAGGCAGAGTAGTACGGGTGTTCACACACAAGCGCACACACCAACATCCAGGAGTCACAACGATGGCAAGTCCAACAAGTTCAAAAGTAAACTGGAAGAATAAGCACTACTTTTCCCTCGCTGCCTCAGGCAAAAATGTTGAATTTGATAGTTGTCACTCAGGTTGTCCCACAACATCATTAAAATAGTGTAGGTCAGTGTACAATGTTTTATATTTATTTTATAGTTGTATTAAATTAATTTTTTTAACATAATGCAATAGTTACTTTGCCTGGTAATTAGTTACTTTTAGAATGTTGTAACTTATTTACTATTTGTGAGAAGTAACTAGTAACTATAACTAATTACTTTTTTAAAGGTACGTGCCCAACACTGCAGAAGGGCATCAGCTGGATGTAGCTGTCGCTTACTTAATATTGAGGATATTTATGTCTTTGCACCAACATGACTATAATTTTTGTCCAGTAAATTCAGTCTTTTTTTCCTCACCTTTTGAGGCCTCACCACCAATGGACATTAAAATATTATGAATAAAACACTGTGGGGTAGCATAATTTGTTAAGTCTTACTCACCAGTTCTCCATTGACGCGAAGTCGGCTCCACAGTTCCTGCACCTGCCTTTTCAGCGTCTCCACCTGCAACTGGTGACCGGCCTCCATCTGCCTGAGCCGCATCTGCACGGCATCACTGTGCACACTCAGCCCATCCTGCTCCAGATGTCCTAGGATGCCCAGGCCTCGCTGCAGAGGAGACGTCAGAGACCCGGCACTGTTTGTGGACGTCTGTCTGCTTAGTGAAGCACAGCCATTGATGTGAAGACCTTCCCCATTACACACAGAGCTGTCATGATTAATCGGCAGGGACAGAGGTTGCAAGGCACAGTGGGAAGGCGAGCGGAGGGGCTGGTGTGGGCTGGGTGTGCGTGGTGTGTGTGTTGGGAGTAGGCACTCCTCGGTTAAAGTCTCTGTGGAGCTCCCCAGTGAAGACTTGTTGTGTGAGAGGGAGTGGCGCTTAAAGTTTTTAACTGGACAAAAGGGCTCCTTAATAGATGATAATTCAACTCCATTTACAATTACATGGCCATTGGTGAGGTGGGGAAACTGTGAGGTTGGTGAAACATTCTGGGGGAAGCATTCTTCAGTGGAAAGTTCCAGCGCTTCTTCTATTTGCTCTTCACACAAAGTGTCCACGGCATTCTGTTCAAGCAGCTCGACGGGTGGGGGTGTGGCCCTAGCCTGGAAGGCTGAGTCAACGAGAGAAAGGGTCACATCACATCCCCTCTCTTCCTCAGCTTCGTCCCCATTTGCTATAAAGCTCCCGTCTACTGTTTTAGAGTCACTATGCTCCACTCCGTTGAGTAACCCCTCCTCGCGGAGCCTGTCGTCCAATCCATTCACCATCTGAGTGCGATCTGCATTAAGACTAGACACGCTACTTGTCAGCCGAAGGTTGCCCTCGACTTCTGTCACTACAGTGATCTCCACTGACCGGAGGTGTTCCTGCCACTTATCATTGAGGTTAGGGTGGCTGCAGCGGCGGTTTGAACCCATAAGAACTGTTTCCTCGCAAGCTGTGAGCAAGTTGTCATACGAACGAGTCTTTGTCAATCTGAAGAAAGGAAGGAGGAAAAAATGTGCTTCACATATACATTCTGAAGATTGCATATTCTAGAAACTGTCTTGTCCATTCTACGTACACAAGTGTGTTCTCTTCAGTCCAACCAGACAAAGACCCCTCACTTAACTAACCAACTGTTTGAAGACTGAATCCCATTTAACTAACTAAAGTATGCTGTGTGTTTCTGCTTGCCTGCAACTACACCAGCCCTAGAATTAGCAAACTTTTATAGACTGTATGGGATTTTTGCCAAGACTCTAATCTAATGCATTTGTGGGCAGAGAAGGTAGGGGTCAATTAAGGCAATATACATGCAAAATTGCAGTTTTGGAGATACTCTGAAGAATGTAGTGCTTCCGCAGCTATGAAACACATCAGACGCTTATCAAACCATGAATAGAGTCTGGTGCAAGTATTCCTAGCCAAAGTATTTACCTGCCCAGGAGTATTTCCTCCGGTGAGCCACAAGGGGAAGCGTAAGAGACACCAGACTCTTCAAAAGGTGTGGAGGGGGTGGAGTTAGGCAGGTAGACGGCACTCCAAAGCATCAGGTTCCGCACATGACATACTGGGTGAAGCACCTGTCAGAAGCAAAAAGACAAAGCATGAAAGAGTGACTCACAAAACGCTGCCAGCAGCACAAAAGATAGTAGTCCAGCCCATAGAAGAAAGGAAAACTATTTGCGAGTCTTGCAAGAAATCCAACACATTTACACCATCGAATTCAGTTCATACTGCTTCTTGAATAAAGCACAATACATCTAATCAAATAAAGCATCTGAAAAGCATGATAGCCTGTTTAATTCTAAGGGATAAATGAAAGGTGGAAAACGGTTTAGTAAAAATTAACTATAGTTACATAGACCACAAAACTAAATGGGGATAAATGAAAATAAATAGCATATGGCCTTTTTAATGGGCTCATTTCCGAGCTCATAAAATATAAAAACGATGAGCTCGGAAATGAGGTGGCAAGACATAAAGAATAAACTAATTTGAAGTATAGTCACCGTCTCGGAGTGTGTGGAGTATAGGATATTGTGGAACGCTCTGTTGGTGGGCTGCAGAAGGGACCAGACAGAGCAGGTGTTCTCCAGCACACCCCGCTCCTCTCGCTCCTTCCCACTGTTACACAGGAATGTTCCAAACAGACACGAATAGGTGTGCTGCACGAGCTTCACCTGTTGAACATACACACACACCAATCAGCCATAAAATGAAAAACAATTACAGGTGAAGTGATTTACACTGACTAGAAGGCAGATGCTTTAACTGAGGTATAAAACTAAACA
Source organism: Alestopetersius hilgendorfi (assembly GCA_037577075.1). Taxonomy (NCBI): domain Eukaryota; kingdom Metazoa; phylum Chordata; class Actinopteri; order Characiformes; family Alestidae; genus Alestopetersius; species Alestopetersius hilgendorfi. The sequence goes on from JBBIGB010000084.1 coordinate 7,087,907, forward strand.
GTTCTAACCAAGTTAAGACCAAATTACCAATGTAATTCTCCAGCTCAGCAAACATTTCATACTATAGCTATTCAAAAGTTTCTGTCTTCCCAACACTCTGCAGTACAAAACAGAAACAGTAGGAGGCGCTTGGGTACCAGAAAGGCCTCGTTGAACTGAAAAGAGCAGGGAAACTGTCTTTGCAACTGGTGGACACCGTCCAGCCACTGCAGGAAGACCGGACAGCGCTCATTGGCATCCTCCGAATTATCTCCATGTCCACATCGGTCCGCAAACTTATGGCCAAAATCCAACCACTCGGTCTCCACCAGAACCTGAAAACCCTGTAGAAATGTAGTAGAACAGTGATTCAGAATTCAATTGAACAGCTCAGCTATACCAAATGATCAGATACTGCTACTAACAGCACAAGGTAAAAGATATTTGGAGAGTGATAAGCCTCCATATTGTGAAACTTAAAGAAACCTAATCACACATTTCATCTTATACAGAAAACTTTCCTGGATTAACAATACAACCGCACATTAGAGCACTGGACGAGAAGCGACATGAAAAACATGCCAAGAATTCATTTACTCTCCAAAAACTCTAAACGTCATTCGAAATGCCAAAGTATACAACGATTACAAACACTTATCTGCAAGGTTAGAATACTTCAACTGTCTTCACATTACCAGATGACTGACTACTTTGATTAACTACTGTATAATTTTCACCCCAACTGTGCCTTGTCTAATGTTGATACTAACACTAGGAAGTGCCACCACATCTTCAAACTGTCACTAATGCATCAGGCAGCTCAACCCACTTGGAGGGGAACATTAGATGCCAGTTCAGTCAGCCTTTCTCTCTTGGGCTCTTGAGGACAGTGGTATGATCACTCAACACTCAAACCACTCAGAAAACTGTGCCACTCTGAAGCGTATTTTTGTTTTTAAACTTAATAATTAAGCCTACTTACACAGCTGTAAAATCATGAACACAACCATAAAAAAAGGAAAGGGAAAACACTCATTTGCCACGTTACAGCGTATTCTTCCACCGTGCGCAACCAAACTAGTTCACCCTTGTAGTCTGCAAGTATGAGGCTAACAGTGTAAGCTGAGTGGGAGTGAGCGTCGTAAACTCGAAACATCATGTCGAGACTGTTGTAACCCAAGGACCCCATTGCACTTAAAATGGGTTAAAATGTCCACCTGTATGTCTCTCTCTGCTTGGTCACTGAAACAGTAAATATATCTACTATCTACTTAAAATAAAACTATCTACTTAAAATTGGTTAAAGTGTTCACCTCTATGGTTCTGTAGTAGGGGTCCAGAAGCAGTTTAGACAGAGCTACTATCTGCGGTGTTCGATCCCAGCCATCAGAACAGTGCACCAACACAGGCCTCTGGTCCCGATCCACAGCATTCACCACTAGCAGAGACGCCTTCAGCAGCAGAGACAAGTGCTGCAACCATTTAGTGCCCTCTAGAGCAGACAGCCAACTGAGAGAGAGCGTGCGAGAGAGATGGAAGGAATGTCAAATTTAGATGCTGTCAAAGTATAAAAAAAACATCAACAAAGGACTGTGAGGTAAGCTTGAAAAAAAACTTTATTTTGGGACTGATGTGGACCTCAGGAAGTAAGGAATGAAGAACTTTAAGCTGTTAAATCTTAAGATATTTTTGCATCTTTAATGTTTATCTGGCTAATTTGGGCAAACAAGTGAAAAAACTTTCAATTTTAAGGCTTTTTTTGCAAATTACTTACATTAGCTACTCATTTTGTTGTGCACATAAAATTAAATGACTCCGAGGTGGACAACATCTCTTATCTTATTTGCTCGCTGCTTCAATAACGTGAAAAGGCTTAACATAAAGAATACAAAGAGTAATAGTGATATCTTGTTCCTCCACTTCACTCATCTCAATGATTCATGCAACTGGTTGGTTGTTAATATAACCTGCACTGAAATCTTGTTTTAACCTTGTCATGTAAAGTTACTTTTGCTGGGTTTTGTTCTACCTGCTATAATTATGTATGTATGTATGTATATGCTACTCACTTGGCAGGATCAGGCACTTGGGCACAAAGCGCCCGCAGGCACTGGAAGCTCCGTCTGATGGAGTGAATGTTGGCCATGCCCATGAACATCACCTCACAGTTTGGGTAGTACTCTACGCAAGACAGAGGTGTTTACTGGACTTCAAATCCAAATGGAATGTTCCCAAAAGCACTCTATAAAGGGCTTGATCACACACACAAACCAAACCAAACCAGTGGAACTCAGGGTTCTAATTCACCATTATTACGTTGCCAAAATACACCACTTAGGAAACTAGCGATATCAGTGTTGAACAGCATTTTTTGCTTATACTCTCACACTTGATTGTGTGAATAATCGTTTATATTTGCTGATATTTGAGTTAGGGCGTGATGTGTAATTACAGGCATTCCAAAGTGTTAGCAAAAACAGAGAACACCCTCAGGTGGTGCCAACCTTTGAACAGGCACCAAAAATGTAAAATTGGAAACTTCAGTCTGTGGCCAGTGGGGGAAAGAAGAAGAAGAAGAAAAAAAAACCAGTTCCAGCGTATCAACGATTCTGGTAGTACTACTTAGGTGCAATATTTATGTTCCATTCAATCATTTTCTGAAAAAACGTTGGTTCCATTAGAATCCTGACTAAAGGTTTCAGATAAGCATTTGATAATAAATGCACAATAAAATAATGAATGACCAAGTAAGTAGATATGTTTACCTGGGCACTCACAGCCACCCCCTTTGGCCCGATTGGCCACGGCAGCAGCGTATGACCTGGCGTCCAATATTAACAGCTTCTGAGAAGGCGTGGCTGTTGGTTCCAGATCCTCGTTGCCATTAGTTATAACAGGATCTTAAACATACAAGAGAAAGTCAGCTTAAACTTCTCTGGGTGTCAGAATTCAACCACCAAATAAGCTCCTGTACTGACCTGAGCTGCTGTGAGTACCATTAGTATGAAGGTGGCCGTTGCTCAGAGGTTTAATGGCTGCAGGGTCCAGGGCGCAGGCCTTAGAGATGGACTGCACCAATTGCTCATCATCTGCATTGCGCCACCCCCACCAACTCACCTCAGGTTGCCCACACCGCCCAATCACAGCACCTGTGCTCTGATGTCTGGGCGGAACAAAATTTGTTTTGTATAAAGTCAGCATGAAATCCGCATGGAGGTGTCTAAATGGTGTTCATGGATCTGAATCTAAGTCTAAACCGTGTCTGTGCTTGAGTAAATCAACCGCCACAAGAGATTCCCACAAACCTGTAAACAACAGCTGGAATCCGTTTCCAGGATCGAAACGAAGCGACGTTCTCCAGCTCTTTGTCCGTGACCCAGCTCGGAACCAAAAGCTGCTCAGGGTATGTGGCACAGAGTCTAATGAGAAAAAAAAAAACATGTAAATTTGTGTTGTGCTTAAAAGTGAGACAACTATGTGGTCAATATTTGCTTCTTTAGTTTGGAAGCTCACACTGCCATGATCTGCACTGTGAAAAGTGAATGCCAAAAATCATACTAACGTTCAAACTAAATACAAATATTTTGCTCCGTAAAATAGTAGATTCACCTCTTCTTAGATGAGATGCACTGTTCATTTTTATACATAACTTTAGGCCACACGGTGTCAGAAATCACTTAAGCCAATTTACTAGAGATTACTTAACTCAGCACTATTTGAAGGAATTATGTGATCACGCAGTTGTATGCTGCTAATCTGTGAGTTATAAGCTTCCGTTACTTCTTAGCTACACTGGCCTCACAGCTCCAAGGCAAAACTAAAGCAAATTTCAGATAAAGGCTTAATGTTTGGCCAAACCGTTTAAAAGAAACGAAGATTTCTATATGAAAAAGACGGTGGATTTGTTGATCCCAGGCAAATAGTCACCTGAAGTTTTTGTTTATATCAGAGATTCTCCAGGCACTGTGAGTGTAGAAGCCCATCCTCTGCACTTCAGACTTAAACCGGCTCCTCGCATGCTCGCCTGGAGAACGGCCTAACACAGGAAGATCACATCAAACACATAAGAGCACAGCAGACCTCACAGCATTGCCTAATGCAGAAACTTTGACCAACATCATGGATTAGTGCATTAAGTCTAGTTTTGGGTGAGAAAAAAAAAACCCTTCATCAATAGTGCAGTGCCATTAACTGGAATTTTCAAGGATTTGGTTTAATCTCATCTAGGAAACAAAAGGAATTGGTCTATTAAAAGTGTGATTGTGTAATTATGCAACGGTGGGGAGCTAAAATATTGTGTAAGCATGTGTATGCGTGTACCAGCATAGCAAATTTCCTCATGAAGGTCTCTCTCGCCGGGCAGGGTAACACTGCAGGAATGGAAGGCAAAGGCAAAGAGCTCATCCAGCCGTGGCGGGGGGCGCACTGCTGTATTTAGCCGCCTCAGCCACTCCTGGGCCTGCTCTGATGACTTGAAGTGACACCTGAGGGCAGCAGGCACAGGTCTGAGAGAAGTACATAGGCAACGGCAATGAAATTACAGTCTCTCCTACTGGCTTACTAGCCACCATCAAAAAGGCAGCTTTCAATATGTCACATACGCCATATGGACAAAAGCATTGGGCCTCTAAATTACTGAATTTACTTCGAATGCAGAGCAATCTTAACACTTCAGCACACCAAGACATTTTGGACAACTTTGTGGACAGTTTGGGGAAGACCCTTTTCTATTCCAGCATTACTGCCCCAGTGCACAAAGAAAGCTCCATAAAGACGTGGCTGGATGAGTTTAATGTGGAAGAACTTGACTGGCCTGCACAGAGCCCTGACCTCAACCCCATCAAACACCTTTGGGATTAACTGGAATGGTGTCAGCCCTTCTTGTCCAGCATCAGTTTCCAACCTCATACGTGCTCTACAGAATGAACGGGCACAAATACACACAGGAACACTTGTGGTAAGCTTTCCAAGGAGAGGGGAAACTTTTATAGCTGCAAAAGGGGATCACCTCCATATTAATGCAATGTCATTTGAATACAAGGTCATTAAGGTCCCTGCTGGTTTAATGGTCAGGCATCCCGATACTTTTGTCCATATAGTGTAGGCTTATTCAACTAGCGGCCCGTCTGACAGATCCAGCCTTTTGGAAATGGCCCGTAAGACTGCCAGTAAATCATTGTGTCATTTGTGTGATATAATAAAAATTAAGGGTTTTAGATCATGACTGGCTTGTAGTCCCCTGCTTCTCTCGCCAAGATTGGTTATCTGCTGTGCTGTATAAAATCAGCCAATCTGAGCACAGAAGTTGCCATATTATTAGCCAACTGAGTCTAAAGAGGTGGAATTTGTCAGGGTGCGTTTTTAAAAAAACAAAAAAAAGCAGAGCAAAGCTGGCAGTGACTAAAGAGAATCCGGTCACACACACACACACACACACACACACACACACACACACACACACACACACACACACACACACACA
>JBBIGB010000084.1:7093467-7107748 GCA_037577075.1 Alestopetersius hilgendorfi
CAACAACCGCAAACTTTTATTCATGTGTTTTATATATATATATATGTGTGTGTGTGTGTGTGTGTGTGTGTGTGTGTTATGTATATACACTGACTCCAAGTCCTGCATGCTTGGTCTAATTAATTACTTGTACACGAGTAATTTCTGGACTATGGCGTTAATAACAGGACAGTGGGTTTGATTGAGATTGTTATATAATTAGTTTATTCAAGGCACCCTTTCTGAAACCGGGGGAAATATTCAACTTGTTTTCTTGTCTCTCGGATTTGTGTTGTCTATAGTTTGGTTTGTTGCGCCCTCTATTGGTTTTGTGACCAAAAAACACACCAGAACCCAAAAGTTTTCAGTCCCAGACCCAATATAAAATAAATAAAACATACAAAAACCGAGTCTTCTGTCGCTTTAATATATTTATATACCTTATTTCATATCCAGGGGCAGATTATATAAAGGTCTTGGGGCATATGCAACGAAAGTCACCATTATTAAATTATTATTATTATTATTATTATTATTATTATTATTATTATTATTATTATTATTATTATTCACAGAAAATGTCCCTGGTATTCTGGGTAGGATTTACAAAAGATGTGAGGATTTGATTGTATTCAGCCGCAAGAATATTAGTGAGTTCAGGTAATGAAGATGTAGGATTAGTTCTGGAACATTAGCATCAATCTAACTCATCCAATCAGATCAAAACTTGGGGGCTTTGGATGCTTGGCACAGGGCATGATGATCTCAGGTCCTGTGTGACTGCTTTACAGAGCCACTGTCTTTTGGTAGTGCAATTAGTAGATTATGGTTGTGTTCAAATATGCCAAGCATCCAAAGCCCCGTGAATGAATGTAATCTATAGTTGTGTTTTGGACATTATAGTTGTGTTCAACTATAATCTATAGTTGTGTTTTGGACATTATAGTTGTGTTCAACTATAATCTATAGCTGTGTTTTGGACATTATAGTTGTGTTCAACTATAATCTATAGCTGTGTTTTGGACATGTAGCGTATGTTATCTTGAATTATGCCCTGCAGTGAACTGGTGTTTTTTGGAGATCAGGGGTGACCATAGCTGCTATTTCAGAATGAGCAATGACTTTAAAATGAGAACAGACTGCAGGACGTGAATGGTTCTTGGGTGATGTTATGGACTGCACACACAGGTCAGTTGGTGTTATGTGTTTTAATGTGATGCATCTGGTGGGTGTGGGTGTCTGACAGTTGTTTCTATACTGTTGTTTTGCCCACAAATGTGCCTTTAAAGTGACGGCTGTGATGATGCCAGCAGTTCACTGGTTGGTCAGGGCAGGAATGGCTCTCGCAAATGATATTAGTGAAAGAAGGCACTTGATAAGACGTTGTAACAGGCCTGTGTTGATTAAAGTGAGTAAACATTAGTCATTTGATAGGGAAGCCTAAGATAAGATGTCTTGGAGTTTAATAAGACCAGAGTCTAGTGACCTTCATAGAGTGTTAATAGCCTTCATTGGATATACAAACGTACACATGGACAAAAGTATTGGGACACACCTCTTAATTAAAGAATTCGGGAGTTCCAGTCATACCTATTGCCACAGGTGTAGAAAATTACCCATTCAAACACCATGCCTTCCAACTTTGTGGACGCAGTTTGGGAAAGAACCTTTTCTATTCCAGCATAACTGTACCCCAGTGCACAGAACAAGCTCCATAAAGACATGGTTTTAATGCAATGTCAATGCCTGACCTCATAAATGCTTTACAGAATGATTGAATGGCCACACATTTCCACAGAAAAACTCCAAAATCCGAAATGTCTGTGACTGACACGTAATAATAACATATTCAAAATATGCATGAAAGTGACAAATTAAGTATTTCTGAAAAAGGTCGTTATTTTCATTAACATAGCCCACCTTTTGTATTTTGATTGGTTGAGATCTGTTACCACGTTTGATTGACAGGTCCTATAGCCAATCATTTGCAAAGGAGGCGTCAGGGGATTTTCAAACCTCAGGAAACGAGGAGAAAAAAACTTCCCAAAAGTACCGGTCATTCCAGTCAACCTGTGGGTTTTTGTCCTCTGTGCTTCTGAGACAGCTGGAAATAAGGAACCACTCGTCATGGATGAGTATAAGTATACGCTCAGGGTATAACGTGACCTGTCGACATGTTTTAATTTGTCGTTAGTAACGTTTAAACTCGATTAATTGGCAAGGCGGCTCCCTGGTTTCTTCCCCCAGCAGAGCTCGTCAGGTGTCTGGACACTCAACAGAGTGAAACCTCCTGTTTTGGATACTTTTCCCTCTCAAACACGAGAAATGTCGGACCTGACACTCCAGGTAAGAATTATTGCAGCATTTTTTGCTTTCTGTGAAAGAGGAAAACACATTCAGAACAGTGAGGGCTGTTTTTGATTAATGAATGTTGGTGGTTAGCGAGCAGGCTAACCCACCTACATTACGTGGACAAAGGTATTGGGACGCCTGACCATTCCACCAACAGGGATTATAGTGAAATTGCATTCAAATACATAGATTTTAATATGGAGTTGGTCTCCCCTATGCAGCTATAACAGCTTCCACTCTTCCCGGAAGGCTTTCTGTAATATTTTGAAGTGGAAATTTGTGACCATTCATTCTGTAATAAAATGTAGAGGTCAGGCAGTGATGATGGACGACTCAGGCATTAATGAAGGCTCGCAATCTCCGTTCCAGTTCATCCCAAATGTGTTGGATGGGGTTGAGGTCAGGACTCTGTGCGGCAGGTTCTTCCACTCTGAACTCCTCCAACCATGTCTTTACGGATCTTGTTTTGTGTAAGCCTGAAAAACAGGTGTGCCCCAATACTTTTCTCGATTTAGTGTAGCTGTTAGCTGTGCGATATTGCTTGGACGAAACTAGTAAACTTGTTGTGAAATATCACTTTTTAGGGAGTGACTCGAAAACGAGTTATTGTGCTTTTGTCCTCTCAGGTGGATATAAGTAAAAATTCAAATGATCTTCAGACGCCAAACGAGTTTCTCTACTTCACAATAAGCTTAATAAATCACTGCCTTTAGGGAAATTCATATTTCCCAACTTGATGACGTTTCAGAAAGTTGCTAGTTTTATGTGAGGTTTTATATTTTTTAAAACAAATCATCATCTTCTAAGGATTTTAAATAAATAGTTTAAATGTTTATAGATACACGTATAGGCACGGTAAAGGTGGTACCTGGCTGTTCCGATTTTCAGGTCGAACTGGTTTGACAGAAGTTGGCCTCCTCTTGTTTAGGTGGCTGTTGTTTAATTTATAAGATTTCTTAATGGAATTCCTCTTCTTGACCTTCCAACCTTATTCCAAAAGCTTTTGATTTAGAGGCCTAAAAGCAGCCTAAAATATGATTAATACTTAAATCTCCTCCAAAAGACACCCCCGAAACACCATTTATACTTATAGTTCATATTAGTCCCATGTCCCACTTTTCTTTTGTTGTCCTCTGAGATCCTCTTGTCGTTTGTATAAGACGTTCGAAAATGTGCCTTTTTATCTTGACATTTTCCAACTATTTATTTCATGTTATGGTAACCTGCCGAGTGTACTTGCAGTCTACTGTATACAAGGGACATACTATATATACTATATATGAGGGACATTCAAGAAGTTTCTACATTTGTTAGCTCTATTTATTAAGAATTAAAAAAAACAAATGACATCACTCTACTACATTGTCACCTACAATTGTGATGCAATCTACACAGTGATGTGCCATCAGCATAACATGTTTTTGATTGATGGCGTAGCTACTGATAAACCGCTGATTTTTTTGTTACCCTTTTTGGCCCGTTTGATTTTCATAAATGTGATTTAGGTTATAGTACGACAAAAATAAACACCTACTAGACTCAGGCCTTCGCTGTAATCCTCTTCTAGTAGGGCTTGATCTTGAGTCTTGTGCTGCTGTATGAAGTCTGCAGTTCATACAAAGCCAATAAGCAGCATTTGAGAGTGATTTTTTTTGTTGTTATCAGACAGATTAGTGGTTGGTTATTAGGGATTTTTGGCTAAATATGACCCAACTGGGATGGAAAGACCACATTTAGGTACTCAAATTTAACATTAGCTTTTTTGCATCATTCTTACTTCAAAAACATCCTCATGGGAGTTATGGAGGACTGTGCAAATCATTTTGCCATTTATAGTAGTGTATTCCTGCAATATCCTCCCTATGTGGTCTGCTTGGGAATAATTTGCTCCTAAACGTCTGGGTAATCCAATCAGTAGCCAAACAGTTGCTCAAGCAGACAGCAGTGTGTATTAGTGGCTAAATATGGTTTGATTATTTATTTATTTATTTTTAAAGAATGTTTTGGGTGATTTGTTTCTTAGTACCTAATACATTATTTAATACATTAATATGACAAAAGTATATCAACAGGAACTTTAATGACATTGCATTAAAATAAATTAATTAAAAGACTTTAATATGGAATTGCCCCCACCACTTGTAGCTATATGTAATGCTTCCAATGTAATGATTAATCAGTTAAAATTCGTTGTGCAATTAAAATATACATTTTTAGCCTAAAAAGAGTGAACTCTAACTAGCAGGATTTCACTAATGCACCTATTAAGAATGTTTTGGATCATTTGTTTGTGTTGTGCTTAACAAATTATTGAATAAAAAATGTAATATGATTTGGTAATTAAATATTTAAATGATCATAATTACTAGATTACATTATTATTGTTATAATCAATAGTGACACCAGAGGAAACACCTAAATGACACCAGAGGAAACATGTGTACACAATGCTATAAACCAGATAAAACAAGATTTCTTTTGTTATTACGGCTTTTACCATTTATGGTCAAACCAGTTTGAAGCACCAAGTAAACTATCAGGTTCAGGATACCATAAGTGCATGAAAATGAATGACAAAACTAAAAGCAACAAAGACAACTCTCTTTAATGAAAATTAGATTATTGACAAAGTCCTCCCTGGGGTTTCCAAAAAGTCCATTAGACAACATCAGAATGCTGCTACTAGAGTTCTAGCCAGAACCAAAAAAAAGAGATCACATCTGTCCAACTCTCACATCCTGGTTTGGTACAGAATTGATTTTGAAGCATTGCTCATAGTTTACAATTCACTCAATGGTTTGGGCCCTAAATGCATCTCTGATGGGTATCTTAGATCTGCAGGAGCTGGTCAGCTAGTGTTCAAATAAGCTGAAACTAAACATAGTGAAGTGGGGTTTGGTCACTGTGCTGCTTGCTACTGGAACAGTATCAGATCCGGATCAACTGTAGTTTAAAAAGCTGCTAAAACAACACTATTATCCTCAACCTTCTTTTAAATATATGCACTTCTGTCACACTTAATCTTCTTTCATTGTTATTCAGTGCATTATTCTACCATTTTTTTATTGATATTTGTATTCTGTTCTTGTAAAGCAAATTGAATGAGATTTCTGTATGATAATGGGCTATATAAATTAACTTGACTTGTCCAGTGAAGCGTGAATTACATTTCCCTCCATCTGTGTTTCTGCAGAGTGGCTTCTTGCAGGGCCTGGCCCATGGCGATCTTCTGGACCCAGAGTTCCAGCAACGCCTGGAGGATGCACGTGCCCTGCTGAGACAGGAGATCCAGCGTGAGCTGAAGATTAAGGAGGCGGCGGAGCGGTTGCTGCGTGTCGTCACCAATAAGAAGAGCGCTGCTGATGTGGAGGGCCAACTACGGGCCTCTAGCCGCAAGCTTGATCAACTCCACTGGGAGCTCCAGGAGCTCAATGCACGTGCAATGGCCACAGAGAAAGAGACCTCCACAGGTGAGACAGGTGTGATGGTACAGTGATGTTTTGAATGTCCCAAATTAAAGATTAAAAAAAAAAGTTAACGTGCGATAAAATAATTGTCGGCATTAAGAAAATAATGCTTTAACGTGATAACGTGCTCAGCGCTATGAAAAAATAACATTTGTATATTAAGTCTCTAGCAGTTTGATTACATCAGTATATTAAAATTAATTTACTGTGATTACTATTGCTTCTGACATTAGCCTACAACTACAGCAGTTCTGAGTTCTGTGATATTCATATGGTGCTTTCTATTGGGGTCATTTTTATGGCTGCGTTCAACAGATACTGCCATGTCTCCAGACCCCTGCCACTGGGAGGATGCTACTTCTCCCCTGGGCAGCCGCATTCGCACCTTACGGAAACAGCTCACCATGGAACTAAAAGTAAAGCAAGGAGCTGAGAACATCATCCAGACGTATACTAGCAGATCAGTCAAGGTTAGAAACTCCTGCCTTACAGCTCCATGCCCACCCCTTTTTAATCCACTCTGCTGTTCAATTTAATGCTCATGCTTGATGTTTCTGGAAATCAGCTTGCCTTTTTCTGCATTATGTATTCAGTTATGTCATTATCATAATTGACCCAGTCTTTTAGGTTGGGATACTGCCAGAAAACCTCCTTCTTCTGCGTAGAATGACCATAAACCCCCCCACACCCCCCACCAGTGAAGATGTCTCCCTCCTCCTCCTTTTAAAGCCCTTTTAGATTGATAGACCCGTAACCTCTCGCAGAGCCTGAGATTGAAGTACTTCTCCAAGCCAACTGCCTTAGAACATTGTGTACTGACAGGCTGTTATTTATGCTGCTGCTGCCATCCTGCATGCAGACAACTTGAGTACTGAGCCCCCATTTCTCACACACTCACTCTTGACACAGTCTTTCTCACACAAACGCACACATCCCCCACGTGCATGTTAGGAGGAGGATTCAAGCTGGTTCTGATTTGGTTTCTCCAGTGCTGGACCTGGCGACAGCAGTGGGCCATGTGACTCCAGGCTGACCAATGCTGTCGCATTCTGGTTTGGGCCAGCCAGGCTGGGCAAAAACAGCAACAGCACTGGCACAGAGCAGGCTAACTCATGTGGAGAAAGAGAGTATGTATGTGTCTGTGTGAAAAGAGACAAGAACGAGTGAAAGAAGGGGATGTTTAGCAGAGCCAGTTCACAGAGAGTGAGAGAGAGAGACGGAATGCGTAAGCAAGCAAGTGAACAGAATGCAAGGACACTAAAACAATAAGGAGAAGGTGAGAAATGACTTGTCGGGTGCTGTTGAGGAAGATGCTGCGGGTCGAGTCGCGAAGGCAATGCCAGGGGTCCAAGCACAAACGGACTGCTGGTGGGATCAGTTCCGACTAGGGCAGAGAAAAAGACCTTGACTGCAGGAGAGAACATCTGATGGGGAGAGTGGAAGAAAAAGGAGATGTCATACAGCAGTGTGAAAGTCCACAAAAGATGACTGATGAGCTGTTAAACTGCCTAGAGCGGGGGAGAGCGCTGTGGACGGTAGTGATTTTATGGTTGTTTTTATCCCATGTATATCTGCTTTGCAGGGTTTTGGATGGCCAGCATTGTTCTAGAGATTGGATTTTTAGAATAAACAGTACCTGGCAGAGCCCATAGTACACTGTCACTTGCCAAGTGACTGCATGTCCTTTGTTTACATTCCCATATAGCTTGAAGCTGCATTTTGTTCAGTTCCAAACACTGCTCCATGCATGCAGTGTCATTATTATCTGTCCACTGCCCAGTGATGATTCTCATTCTGTGTGTTTTGACCAGCCTTTTACCAATTCTGGTTAATGATTGTGTTTTATAGAATGCTGCTTTAAACCAAAGGCTTGCTTTATTGTCATGTTAGTTTGCATGATCAAAGTTGGTAATAGGGCTGAAAGATAAATCGGTTTATATATCAAAATCACACTTTGAAGAAGTGAATTTTTAAGTAATGCTTAGCTTGGGAACTGTCTATGGATGAGTTAGATCAATCAGAACCAATCAAACATCCATGTGCTATTTACCTGACAACACAACCACACTAAGTTCAGGGTTCAAGCCACATTCCAAAAAATGTGGCTGTCTTAGCTTAAAACAGCCTGAATAATTACAATCATAACCTAGTGGTTTAGTCTGTACAATATACTCCTAGGTTTACTGTGCACCTGGATGTGGGCTGTTGTAGTGGATATTATCACAGGAAGGGATGGGAGTCTATAAAAGGCTACAGCACAACTGATCTGTTGGTCATCATGTTACTGGAGGAAGGTCAGCCTTTCTGACCTTATATTGTTTTCTTGTAATTTTCTCTCTCTCTCTCTCTCACTCACACTCACACACACACACACACACACACACACACACACAAAATACCTTTATCTTCCTTTCACTCATCTGTCAATCACTGTCTCATAGGATCGAAAGATGTTGTCCACAGCCCAACAGATGCTGCAGGATAGCCGGACAAAAATTGAGCTGCTGCGCATGCAGATCGTCAAAGTGACCCAAGCCAGAGAGGGAGAGCGAGAGGCCACAGACCATGGTGAGAAAAATAGCCAGTCATAGCACAACATGGGTGGAGGCTATTTGAGTTCCATCAGTAGAAAGTTTGAAAAAACATTTACTGATCTCTTTCTTGTTTAAACACAATCATTAATCAAGATATTCCACTAGGACAAATAGTATATCTTCCAAACACTTCATTTGCCATTCAGTTTAGATTAAACCCTGGACTCAATTTCATGACTGCTTGAGTCAAGTCTAAGAAAGTGGTGGTTTGTTTCTCTAAGAGGTGGTTTGCTTGCAGGCCGTTCTTCAGAGACCATCAGCCCACTGGAGCTAAGGATGGAGGAACTCCGGCACCACCTGAGGATTGAGGCTGCAGTGGCAGAAGGGGCCAAGAATGTGGTGAAACAACTTGGGGGACGCAGAGTCCAAGACCGTCGCGCACTGGCTGAGGTGAGTCAGCTTTGTGTTTGTAGGTGCTGAATTAATCTTCTGACTGTGTGGTTTGTATTGTGAAATACATGTGACAAAGATGGGAACTGAATATATCATATACAAGCACAAGTTCACCAAGTTTATCTCTGTGTATACTTTGTAGCATTTTATGTTCTAGGATATCAGTCCTTACAGAATTAACTGCATGTTCCATCAAAAAGCATATATATACTAGCAGTCAGGTTTTGGCACACACTTAGATTTTTTACATTTGTATGTTACTCACTTTATATTCACTTCATATCCAGTAAAATCTAAATGTAAAATGAGTGTTTAGCATGAGTATCTTTATTAGCCAGAAGTTTATACAAAATAATTTATTGATGTTCATGCAATTTACAGCAATACACTCACAGGTGAACATACCTGAATTTTTAGATGTGTTGGGTGATGTCCATCTGTGTTGTCCATTTGAATAATTTATCATACCCAATAACAGATTCTGAAAGCTCAGCTGTTGAGCTTGCTGGCACTTAAACCTCTTTTGTGCCCAGTTATGTCTTTTGTTTCAAAGCTCACAGCAAATGCCAGATTAGGGTGCTTTGTACTACAAGTTCTTGCCGTATGAGCTAACGTAACACCAGTGCCTCTTTAATACACAGCCTGTTGTGCAAGAGCTTTATTTTTTTTCCCCATGCAAGTATGTGGAATTCCTTGACAAATTTTGTTCAGTGCTCTGATTAATGTAAATCTGTGGTCATTTTACTTTTCCACTATCTGACCAAACTTTTTGTTTGTATTTGTGTTCAGGCCCAGGCCCGTTTGCAGGAGTCCTCTCAGAAGTTGGATCTTTTGCGTCTGTCTCTGGAGCAGAGACTTGGAGAACTTTCCCAAGACCACCCAAAACGATCTACCATTAAAGAGGAGTTGACCATTGGGGCATCTCCCAGCATGGGCCTGCAGAAGGACCGGCAACACTCTTCATCCTCTGCATCCTCCTCTGCATTCTTCAAACCTGCCAGCCTTACAGGTAGTGTTTTTGTCCATTGGTGCTGTGTAAGCTAGTTTACACTCATAAAATTAAAGTCTTAATTTGTTTTTGGTGTGTTCATTTCAAGGGATGTCATTTCATTGCTATAGGAACATTACATTATGTGTAGTCT
This sequence comes from Alestopetersius hilgendorfi, assembly GCA_037577075.1. Lineage (NCBI taxonomy): Eukaryota > Metazoa > Chordata > Actinopteri > Characiformes > Alestidae > Alestopetersius > Alestopetersius hilgendorfi. The sequence goes on from JBBIGB010000084.1 coordinate 7,103,395, forward strand.
CTTTATAACTTTTGCAGGTTTTTTTGCTCACACATGTTTACAAAATTGTTCTTTAGAAAACCTTTGATTGAAACATTCTTTTAGGAAAGTGAAAAATCCAAAAACTGGTTGTTATAGGTCTTAAAGGTTGTCATGTCTACAAAACAAATATAGTTAATTGTTCTACTATTCAAAACAACCAGTGTAGTTACATCTTTTGACTTATATAATGTAATGTTGATAATAGTAAAATTTTTCCTGTTCACAAGTCATTGATATTAGAATACATTCACATTAAAGGGGACATATTAGCATAACTCACTTTTTACATCCTTATGTATTTCCTTTTGGGTCTCTACTCCTTCGAGCACAAAAAGAAATACATCCGTCCATTTTCTATAGGCAAAGGCAAGTCACACATTAAGTGTTGTGTTCATTTTGCTCTGGGCCTGACTCAGAGTGGAACATATAAGGCTGGTTTGTGCCTCTGTTTTCTGACTTTTTGACATGTGTTAAACACGCAGCATTAGCATTTGATGGGTAGGGCGTTGCCAGCCACAGCTTATTTGCATAAACGTGACAGAGCCTCATAACTTCATGAACATGTTTTGTATAGTCCATAGACCTATTATAATATGAGTTTTGCACAATATGTCCCCTTTAAGGCAGTAAAGAGTATGTAAGAATAGAGTAAGTATATGTCATGTGTTACACTCCTCAAAGAGAAATGATTAATGTGAGGTGGGTGTGTGGGGGGACGCGCTCCATGTCTCAGCTGTTTTTTTTTTTTGGCGGGGGGTGGCATTAATGCATGATAAAGTAAGAGTAACTCCTATATATGTCAATGTCTTACACTTTTTAGAAAAAACAAGCTCTTAATATATATTTATTTTATTTTTTGCTGACTTGTGATTTTGCTGGCAGAAAGACACTTACTCCTGAGTTAAACATCTAAAGAATTGGCAACGAATGAAACAAATCAAATGTGGTGATGTTTGTGTCAATGAACACCTATTTCCACCACGAGTACTCTAGAGGTACGGACTTTGCTGAGAGTGTTGTTTGTTTAGGTCGGCTGGAAGTTAGGCTGATGGGCTGTCAGGATCTGTTGGAGTCGGTGCCAGGCCGTTGCCGTGTGTCATGTACCTCCTCCACTTCAGGCAGCCCCTCCGAGGCCAAATCACTGAGGATGCGGACAGGCCTGTCCACTCGCAGCACCAATGGCAAGACGGCCAGAACTGACGAGCTCTCCAGTGAGTCACAATATTAAAAACAATTTTATAGAACAGTCTTCCAGAATGAATGGATTTTTCGAAATTTGGAAAGTTCCCACTTTATCCATCCTATCTTAACTACTAAAAGCAGTGCCAATTAAGTGTAAGTGTGTGTGTGTGTGTGTGTTGTCTCCTTCACTGCAGCGGAGATCAGTGCGGTGTTGAAGGTGGATAACAGAATGGTGGGCTGCACACACTGGAGGCCAGTGGGTAAAGAGGCCTGGGATCAGAGCTTCAGCATTGAACTGGAACGGGTCAGTAAAGCAGGGCGTGTAAATTTATTCACTTATTTTTTTTTTGTAAAAATAGCTTAAAGATTGGCTCCCAAACCTGAGCCAGTACCCTCTTTGAAGTTAACCTCTCTCAAATGTTGCCCAAGGTCCTGAGCATCATCGGACAACTTGGCGTTTGTCATGACTAGACTGTTGGCAGCTTGTGCTGTTTGTTTCTTTGCCTTCATCAACACGGCTTTGCTAGCAAAGTGCAATCAGCTCCTCCAAGCCTCCCACTCTAACTGTAATCCATAACTAATCCCTCAACATCACTCTAATCTTCTGCTCGCCTCAGAGGCCAAGCACAGTGCCTGAATCTTGGCCAAGGCTGCTTTCAGTTCTGGTTCCCAGACACCATCTTTGAAGGTCAGCCTCAAGCTGATTCAGTGGTTTCTGCTCAAAATGAGAACATGGTTTACTATTGGATATAGAGATGTTAGAGATATTTTACAAGACCTTACTCCAGTGCTTTACTTAACGGATGTCCACCCACTGGGGTGGAGTTGTCTCCTGCAAATGTCGTCCACATTACTTACTTAACGCCAACAATTATTTTGGCGTGTGTTAACACTTTTTAAAAAAAATTACTGTTAATTCAAAAGTAAATTTTTCTGTGCTCAACTGCTTTACCTTGCTTTAACAGGGATACTCGCTACTGAACATACTGAGTGCTTCTACTGCTCCCTGATAAACATAAAATATTTTTGCTGTTACCTGTTCAGATAACAAATAAAACGGATTTATAAATGTTAACTTGCTGTTGTCCGGAAGGTGCCTGATATACTGATTGTGGCTCTGGAAAATGGGTGCCGGTGTTCTGATGATTAATGCTGACTTGTTAAAAAAAAAATGCTATCGTTGTGCAAATCGACAGCAGATATTCATTCATGCTACCCTGCTGAAAGAATTCGTCCTTGGGGTTCATACAGTTTATAGTCAGTTCATAACAGTGATAATGGTGAGAAATAAGCAAATTTGAGAAAATATATTTTATAAGCTGTCTTTCAATCCATGCTATCCTGTGGAAAAACACTCCTTTGAAGTTTAAAGAGCTGCCAGTTTCCCAAGATGGCACATATTAATGGGCGTGTCACTGAATCCCAAGACTGTGGAAACACTTGGCCGAAAACCGAAACCGAAATAAATTATTATTAAATTATTAAAAGAATCTGTTACAAAACTATGAACATATTTATTTAGCATTTAAACAATGCACCATATAATATATAATTTGAAATAAAATATTTTACTTGGCCCCACACATAAATAGCCTAAAAGTAAGATATATTATACAATTAAATATCTTCTCTCATAAAACAAGTATCCAAGTGCATTTTAATATTCTGAACATAGTGCATTCAGAACGCATGCTTTAAAAACTGGTGAAAAGTAGAACAACATTCTCTGGAGTCCTTTAACAAAATAGTGTATTAAAACAGAGGCTGGCAACCCATATCTTAACCATAATCACTGGAAAACTTTATTGCCTTTCCAGGCAGAGTGTGTGTGCTCTGTCCTTTTGTGGATGCACCCTCTCTAGAAATGTCAGCATTCCATGCTCTACAAACTTTTCCGAGTGTCTTTCTTATGGGGGTTTCCACTGACTTGTACCAGCTCGGTTCAGTGCAACTCTACTCACTTTTTTACTTTTCTGTATCTTAAATCTGAACGTTAGCATTAGCGCTAACTCTAACGTTGCTTCTTTAAGCCTTGTCTGGTAAGCCAATTGACTCCGTTTTGTGGCAAACAGTCAGAAACCAAGGATAAGAAATAAATAGCAACCAGTTGTAGTGGAAAACTGAACGTCCGAAACCAAACTGAAGGGAGTAGAACTGAACTGGACCGAACCGAGCTGGTACCAGTCAGTGGAGAACCCCCTTTAGATATATGGAAATGCGCCAACACTGCAGACATGTTGACTGTAATCCAGTCTGGTGCGTGCAGTCTGCGGTTGTTTATTGCGTCATCACTGTTTCAGTCACGTTAAAAAAATATTTCGTCCGATACCGAAAATGCATTTCGGTGGCCGAATATTTGGTGCATCCCTAATAATAACATATTTTGGTCATTTTTTAATTGAAAAGATGTAAACACAATCTCTCTAGGAAATGGAAAAGATGCAAACTATTTTCAGAAAACATTGATGCACAGTTACTTTTTATGTCATAAAATCAACAAATATGATCAAATAAAAACATTATTGTGGCACTCTGCAAAAGTTTTTTTCTGTGCAGACTGGTTTTATAGCCCGCTAAAAGTTTTTCAATTCTTGTACTTGGGATTTTTCTACCATTCTTCCTTGCAAAAGGCTTCTAGTTCTATAATATTCTTTGGTTGTCTTGAATGCACAGCTCTTAAGATGTACATACAAATTTGAAATGATGTTTAAATCAGGGGACTGTGATGGCCAATCCAAAACCTTCAGCATGCATCTGCAACACAACTCAAAAGCATGATTGATCCACTCCCATGCTTAATAGTTGGCAAGGTGTTATTTTTAATGAAATGCTGCTCCTTTTTTCTCCAAACATGCCTTTGCTGATTGTGGCCAAAGACGCAGGCAAGGTTTTCTACTGCTGACTCTTCTAAGAAGATGTTGTCTGTGCAAGCTTCAGTGCACAGTGGAACGGTGCACCACCACTCCTGAGTCTGCTAAATATTCCCGCAGGTTTTTTTGCAGTCAAATGGAGGATTTAAATTTTCTTTCTGACCAGCATATGAACCCAAACTTTTGCACCATGCCATAATAATGTTTTAAGTCAAAGTCAACTTTATTGTCAAATCTGCCATACGTACCAGACATACAGAGAATTGAAATTACGTTACTCT
>JBBIGB010000084.1:7107848-7120103 GCA_037577075.1 Alestopetersius hilgendorfi
CAAAAAATATATATAGAAAAGGTGCAATTTTAAAAATACAGACATGGAACATTAAATACGGAAGGTGCAGTTTTTTTGTTTTTTTTTTTGTTTGTTTGTTTTGTTTTGTTTTTTTTTAAATATATTAATGGTAACATATGGCATAAAAAGTAACTATGCATCAATATTTGAAAATTGTATGTTTTTTTTTAGAAGTGGGCATAGATTAATTTTTTTAATCTAGATTAATCTCATTGTCATCTTGGAATTAATCTAAATTAAAATGGCTCATTTGAATTCTGCCGAAGGTCTGAAGTCCCACCCCGCCCCCAAATGATCCCAATGCCTATTTTTATAGTGTAAACAATAAATATGCCTCTAAATGTTCTCCCAGATCACTTTAATTTCATTTTGTAATACGTTACCCTTAAAGAAAACGTAAATATAAACCTGAGGTTTAAATACGGAAAAGTCAAGAAAGAGAGAGAGACAGAGAGAGTAAGGGAGCGCGAGAGAGAGTGTAAAGAAGAGTGAGAGAGAGAGAGAAAGAGAGAGATACGATCCGCACGCCGGAAAAGTCACGAATGAGAGAGAGAGAGAGCGCACGAGAGAGAGAAAGAGAGAGAGAGAGATGATCCACACGCGCCCGAAAAGTCACGAACGAGAGAGAGAGGCACAGAGAGCAAGAGAGAGAGCGACAGAGAGAGAAACGGAGAGAGCGAGACAGGTTTAAAACGGGCGCGATCCGGAAAAGTCACGAACGAGGGAGAGCCAGAGAGAGAAAGGGAGAGAGAGAGTAAATCGCGCTAAAATATCAAGGTGAAAGTCATCATAGCTTGCATAGTATAGACCCAGCTCCCAACCAAACTTTGTGAATAGATTAACGGCAATATTTTTTTTATCGCCTGATAAGAGTCTCATGTTAACGCCGTTAACGGCCCAGCACTAGTTTTTTTTTTTTCATTTCCTTACATCTCTTCAATTAAAAAATCACCAAAATCTGTTATTTATCAAGTGGTGGCCAAACTTTTGTATGACTGTATACACACACGCGTGTGCACACAAAAGCACAAAAAGAATGCAACATACGTGGTCGTTATACAAAGCCAAGCCACTTTATCAGCAAGTATATCTGTGTTCATAGTTCATTTTATCAGTTCTACCTACCATATAGGTGCACTTTCTAATTTACAATTAAAGTAAACACTTTGTATGCACTATTTTTGACCCCTTCTATCACCGAAGGTGCAAAATAAAGCAAAATGTTCAGCTCTTAGACTACTGTGTTCATATAAGCGTCTCTGCTTCTGCTAGTCTCGGGAACTAGAAATTGGAGTGTACTGGAGAGACTGGAGGGCCCTGTGTGCTGTAAAGTTTCTGCGTCTGGAAGACTTCTTGGATAACCAGCGGCATGGCATGTGTCTTTATCTGGAGCCACAAGGGACACTGTTCGCTGAGGTAGGAGCACATTGTAGCTAGTAGGCTTGTTTTGTATTTATTTTATGTAGCTTTCCTCAGCATTGCAAGAGACAGATTTATCACCGTCTTTAGCATGTGTAAATCAGAACTGAGTCTATTATTAGTTTAGTTTAACAAATTGTAGAGCTTTTCAGATATTAATCATATGAACACTGTGTTAACATTCACAATGTGTGGTGGATATATTTTCATTCTGTTTACTCATAACCTCCAGGTGAGATTCATCAACCCTGTCATTGAGCGGCACCCAAAACTACAGCGACAGAAGCGTATATTTCCCAAAGAGAAAGGTATAAAATCCATCAATATAAAACCTGGAGTCTAGCAAAGCAAAATGGTTTCACTGTGAGAGAGGTGGTAAATTACTCAGAATACCTTCAAATCTAGCTGTCTTAACCCCATATAACTCAAGATTGCATTGTGATCAGATTAGAAGTGGGTACTTTGATGATTGATCTATTTTGACACAAAGTATATCGCTTCATTAGCCTGATCTTATTTATTGTTGTTTAAATAGATTTTGTGCAGCATGTCAAATTGCTGAAAAATTTATAGATTTATAGATTTTGAATGTGGCACAGCATATTGTAACATATTGTCTATCATGAACTATCTTGAAGTGCAGCATTCTATTTTTTGACATATTGCCCACTGCTTGGATGCATGTGTAATCTAAATGCAGTATTGCCAGATTATCTACATTCAATATTCTGTCTCTCAACGCATTATTTTTTTAAATATTCTTCAGTGACCAACATTGTAGACCACTATTTCTAGGCAGTTAATGTTGTAGCTCTGCTTCTAATGAGCAAGACAAGGATTTTGCAAGCTAATTGTTCATTATAGTATATAAATACTTATAATTTGTGTAGGTAAAAACTTTCTGCGAGCAGCACAGATGAACATGAACTTTGCCACTTGGGGGCGTCTGATGATGAGTGTGTTGCCACCTTGCAACAGCACTATCGCAGCCATGAGCCCACCACTGGCTGCCTCAGACTTGCCCTCACCCCCACTGCCTGCTGGGTCTGACCCCACCTCCCCACCATCTGCAGAGAAACCCTCCACATTTACCTCTCTTCCCCCAGGGTAAGACCAAGCCCACTTACAGCTTACCATATTGTTTCTTTAGGTCTGCACTCAGGAGTCAGTAGTCTTAATGTCTGTTCACCAGAGAATTTAACTTTATGGTCAAGTTTACTCTTATGTCCTCAGTCTCTGAACTGCCTAACAGTTAATAACAGCCCTGGGAGCTAGGTAAGCCTATAATAGGCATAGTAAATGTAATTGGTTTGCCAGTTAATTATAGCTTGATTTACGAAGATTGTCTTGTGTTATGACAGGGTTTCCGCGGGGCATTAAAAAGCATTAAAAGTCATTAAATTGATTTTGTGAAAATTAAGGCCTGAAATGGCATTAAAAAGCATTACATTGTTTTATACAGGCATTAAAACTTTAGATAGTGTTGAAGAAACAAATATTACCGATTTATCTTGAATATAGTCTGTATAATTAATAACTTTGATTCACTGTCGCAAAGTATGATAAACACAGAACCAGTTTGATAATTGCTTCTGGCCGGTCGGAAATTGTGTGACACAGATGTTTTAAGAGCGGCGACTGGGATGTGGAGGGGAAAAAATAAAGCAGAAAAATGGAGATTCCAGAAACCGTGGCTGGAGGATGAACAATTTAGGACATGGTTGCAGCCTGTTGAAGGTCAAAAGGGAGAAGGATTTGTAATGTTTGTAAGAGGGTGTTTAAGTTGGGTATAATGGGAATCAACGCTGTTAAATCACATATGAAGTCAGAGGGACACAAATCGGCGCTAAAAGGCGAGATAGCAATGAAAGCAAATGAATTAAGGCACTGTAATTAAGTTTAATTGTAGTTGCTTTAGCACCTTAATTTTCCATACAGTTTTAGCCTCTAAGAGTTCGAAGTTTCAGAATGTTTTTCTGTTCAGACTTGATGATATTTGAAATCTGCAAATAAACGCAGACATTTTAAGCGTTTCCTGATCCATTTCTAATTATGTTCAGCAGAGGAATATATGTTCATTGTTGCCTCATTGTAGGACCGCATGAAAAAATGAATTATAATTTTCATTATAATACACAGGCGTGTTAGTTATTTGTTGCGTATGGCATGAAAAATGTTAGAAATGGCATTAAAAAGGGCATTAAAAGGCATTAAATAAGATTTGAAAATCCTGCAGAAACCCTGTATGATCTAGTTATGTTTTGCTTTTTGCCATTTCTTAAATAAAATCCCTTTTGAACCCCTTCCAGTTTTCTCAGTCAGTCCATAAGATTCACTAGGGTGGGGGCATCCAATCTTATTTGCAAAAATCATTGTGCCTGTAGGATTTCATTTAAGCAGGAGTGCAAATGATCTGTTGTTTGAAGACAAAGACCAAGTAATTAAACAAGCATAATCATGCCATGCTCTGCTTGACTAGAATGAAATCCTGTAGTCCCATTGGCCCTTAGTGGGTAAGACTATATCCCCCTTGCATTAGGGAAATGTTCTAGATATCTTTAAGTGATTATCTTGCCTGGACTGGAAGGCTGCAGATCCAGATAGAAAGCATTTAGTGACAAAATAACCCTAACTATTTAGTGACAAAATAACATTTAATTGAAGATGATTTCATGTTTGCTACCTTTAGAGACTCCACAGTAGTTAAACTGAACTTCAGCGAGGAGAGACCACCCAAACCCCCTCGCATCTTCTTGACAAAAACTCCTTCGTCAGAGGTCCCGGTGTCCATGGTAAACCTCAGTTCCTGTTGAATCCTTAATTCCTTGTAATCTGAATTGGGTTTAAATTTGTTACTCCTTCCTGTTTTTGTGCAGAACTCCAAGGGTAACTCTTCTGAAGCTCCAACAAAGAGGGATGTACATCAACCCACTCCTAAGTAAGTGAACCGACACTGTACCCATTGTAACAGATGAAGACAATCAGGCCATTATTAATGATCTACATGTCAGTAGATTAAGGTCTTTAATGTTTAGAGTGTCTCTTTAGTAGTTATAACTATGTAACAGTGTAGTGTAACTGCAGTTGCTGTAATGTAGTTGGTAAATCCACTGCCTTCCAGGCAGCAGACTGGGGTGTGATTCACCAGCTGGGCAAGCACATTGCACTACACCAGCAAAAGTCCTCTGAGCACAACCTATGTGACACGATTAAAACTGGAGAGTTTGGATATTGTAAATATGTGCATAATAGAAATATGTACAGTTTGAATGTATTTATCAACAGTTTTATACACATCAAACTTGTGTCTATAGATATTGTGTTGCTTTTATTTGCTTTAACTTTATTTATTTATTTATTTATTTATTTATTTAAATTTGCCTGGTCCTTTTTAGTTTTCCTTTTTGAGTCTTTCTACCTTTTTCATATGGAGTCCTTGATACTGACTCTTGTCGTCCTCTGCTTCTCTTTCAGAAAAAAAGAGTGCCTGAAGATGGAGGATTTCAGCTGTATATCTGTCCTTGGTAGAGGCCACTTTGGAAAGGTACATTCTCAGGATGCTTCTTTTTGTAGTATTAGGACTGCAGCATTTAGATTCATTGGCTCAGGGTTTTTTTGTTTTGTCTTTTTGCAGGTGCTGCTGGCGGAGTACAAGAGAACAGGGAAGTTGTACGCTATTAAAGCCCTAAAGAAAGGGGATGTGGTGACACGTGATGAAGTTGACAGGTGAAGCGTGGTTACTAACAGAATACTAAAATTGCTTACATTTCTAATTAATTAAAGCTGGTGAAAAAGACATTCTTAGTCTTTTTCTATGCTCTCAAAATAACCACATATAATAGCATTCCCTTTGTTTTTGTCTAGTGATTTTGTTGGAATCAAACGTATAAATTGTAAAGTATAAGTGTAATGTGTCCATTTGTCACATGTGACTAGATCATACTGTTTTTATTATTTATTTCTTTTTTTCTTTCTTTACAACAGAAATGTGTTTTAAAAAATGTTAAACATTTTCAGACTTTATACAACATTTGAATCTCATTTAGATTTGTTATTGGGGTTGTATGGGATTTATTTTATTGCATATTTTCCACCAGTTTGATGTGCGAGAAGAGGATTTTTGAGACCATTAATGCATCCAGTCACCCATTTCTGGTGAATTTGCATGGCTGCTTCCAGACGAGTGAACACGTGTGCTTTGTTATGGAGTACTCGCCTGGGGGAGACCTGATGACCCACATACACACCAGCATCTTCACTGAGCGCCAGACACGGTACATCACACGTGCATTCTATTTACCGCATGCACGTGTGCACACACATTCACCCCTTTCAATGCTGTGTTTACACCTGTATGTGTTTTGTATGTTCTGGTTTCCAAGTGCAATAAATAGCCAATAAGATGACATAAGACTTCTAACAGTGCTATTTCCAACTATTTTCCAACACTCATAATCTCAAGCTAGACAGTCACCTTAAACATAGCCTGTTAGATCTGCATCTGTGTGACCTGGCTGACTTCATGCTTCCCTTGTTCTGGTCAGGTTTTATGCTGCCTGTGTAATTCTGGGACTTGAGTTTCTGCATCAGAACAAAATTGTTTATCGGTAAATATTCCATTGTTATTCTCCGTTTAAAACTACAGCATCCAGTCACTTTAAATCTTTAAGAGCTGAATTCAATTCCCAATGTTTTTTTAACAGAGATTTGAAGCTGGACAATTTGTTAATGGATGCAGATGGCTTTGTGAGAATAGCAGATTTTGGACTTTGCAAAGAAGGTACTGTTAAATGTTAAGTGTTTTTTGTTTGTTTGTTTTTGTTTTTAAGAAAGCTCATTGACTTTAATATAGTTTCAGTGATGCTTAAAAGTAAGACCTACAATAGTGTGAATTTAATTTTAACACAAGTAAGGGAAGTGTTTAAAATTAATGCTTGTAAAAATGCATTTTGTTCAGGAATGAGTGACTATGTTTTACGTATTATTGTCTGTTTAATGTTCAGGTATGGGGCATGGAGACCGTACATCCACATTCTGCGGCACCCCAGAGTTTCTAGCTCCTGAGGTTTTGACAGACAGCACCTACACACGTGCTGTGGACTGGTGGGGTCTTGGAGTGCTGGTCTATGAGATGCTGGTGGGAGAGGTCTGTTTGAAAATTGTACACTATATAAAGAATGTCTGCATGTAAATAAGCTGGGATTTTGATTATTTTTTTAAACAATTGACCTTTCCAGTATTGAACATGTTATACCAGTGAACATTATAACAAATGGCAGGTGGTTTGTTTACTGTTGTGTATGCATGCATGTATAATGACTGAGGAATCACATTACTCACCACAAAGTATATCCGTGATAATAAGACTGTTAATAATAAGACTGATAAGACTGTTCTTTAAATTAATTTTATTTAACATCGATGCAACTATATGCAAGAGTTGACAAGTATGTTGTTTGTATTCTGCATCCAATCATTAAAATCTGTTGTATTTTATTTTAAAAATAGTTGTTTCTTTTGTTTGCTAGCCTAAAAGTGCCAGTGTAGAAAAACGAATGTCTTGGCTTTGAATGAGGATTAATGGTCTTATCTATATTAATAACACTGAGATTAGACTGCTGGGCTGTGCGGCATATTGCTTTGTCTCTTTACAGTGCTTTGGTATGGAATCTTAATCATACTCATTATAAGAGAATTGTATTTGCCCACTACTACTTGTACCTAACAATTGTGGTGATAATTTCAGTGACATTTTTGTTCCTCCTTTACCTTTCAGTCTCCATTTCCAGGAGATGATGAGGAGGAAGTGTTTGACAGCATAGTCAATGATGAAGTGCGCTACCCCCGGTTTCTCTCGCCAGAGTCGGTCTCTATAATCCAGAAGGTAACCCAACTTCTGTCTTTTTTCATAGGATTGAAAGAGCAAAACCTAAGAGGAACCATACAGACCAGCATATTGCCTCATAAGCTGCTGCTTTGTTAATATAGTATATATAATATAGGTAGACTACAGTGTTTTTGTTCTCTACTGGAAAGCTACAGCAATGCAATGATCTGATCTCTAAATAGTGTTAAAACAGAGATGTCCCTGTAAGCACATTTGGATACTTGAATAGGTCGTTTTGGGTGATAATATTCAGTTTATGTCCCCAAATATTGTATGAGAATATAGCCTGCATAAATATGGTTAATGAGTTCAGTCCATCCTGTTGACTATTGTTCTGTACTCATGAATGCCTGATATTGTGTTGACTAGATTGTTTCTATCCTGCTTTATTCTCTGCAAATTAAACCACAGTAGACAAAAGAAGACAGTAAAGTGTATTATTTATTGAGCTTTTATAGATATGTATTTTCTCTATGTATGATTGTTCTTTCAAAATAATATTCAAGTTGCAGTTTACTAAGATTTTATCTATCAATGCCTCCTACAGAAAAAAAAAAACATCAGTATTACTGTGTCCTTACCCAGTATAATCTTTATATCCTCAAGTGCTTTTCTAGTGTTTGGTAACTGAATCCAGTGTTCCAGTGTTTTATTAACATTTGCTCATTTATTTACCTCCATAGCTGCTACAGAAAACCCCAGAAAAGAGACTAGGGGCTGGGGAGCAGGATGCTAATGAAGTAAAAAGACACCGGTTTTATCAGGTTAATCTCCTCTATTTCCTTCATCACTCAATTAGGTATAGTCATTAAATAATATGCCACATTATACCTCTTTCCTGCTTGTTAACTTGTTTTGATTATTGCACTCAGGGAGTGGATTGGGAAGGCCTGTTAGCGAAACGAGTCAAACCTCCGTTTCTGCCTAACATTAAAGCTCCTGGGGACGTGAGTAATTTTGACGAGGAGTTCACGCGCCTCAAGCCCGTGCTCACCCCTCCGCAGACGCCCTTCTTTCTCACAGCCGAGCAGCAAGAGATCTTTGCAGACTTTGACTTCTCTGCGCTGCACTGACTTCTCGGGACATGAAGGATGTTTCTTTGTCTCTCTCTCTCCCCTCCACCACCAACTTATGCAGCAAGACCAATTTAAGCTGGCTCACTGTCACCCTTTAAACTTGCTGTGTACTTTCATGCAACTTGAGCTACACTGAGTTCATTCCAAAGCCAATAGAAAACTGCTCTGAAAAGAGAGTCTCTGTAGCAGCGCTACACTGACTCATGTTACCAGAACACTGCTACTCTGTCTGAAGACTAGAGGACCTGTCATCACTGTGAGTAAGCCAAGCTTTTGCCTGCCCTGCGTAGCTCCTGATTGGTTGGTTTTGTGTGGGTGTGGATGTGGATGTATGTGGTGTACTGAATGTCCTTTTTCCCCACTTTACTTTTAGCCTCTGTGTCTTGTGCCGTTCGCCTGCACTCGTTGGTTTTTTCTTTTCAATTTAGTGTAAATTTGTGTGGGTCATTGGTCTTCCGGCTTAGTAGACTTTTGAGGCATTCTTGCACTGAAACTGAACGGACTGATTGTGTTAGGATGACGTCCTTGTCTACATCTGTATCATGTTTAAGGATATACAACTGAACACCACACTGTACTGTATATGCACCTTGAAATAATGAACATGAACTACACCATACAATGACCCAGACACTCGTTAAACAGTGGATGGAGCACTTGCAGTTTTAGCTCCTAGAGACTCTGGCTCGTCGGTATGATGTACTGTGTGTCCGTCAAAGGTCCATTTGTATGTAACCGACAGAAAGAGTGGATCATGACAGGTCACTGAACTGGCTTAAGATCCAAAACATTTTTAAAAATGAAAGCGGTGCTGGACCTGGTGCTGAGAGTAGTGCTGAATATTAATAGCAACATCAGTATAAACAAGATGTGGTAAAACTGCCCTGGAGCAGGAAGGCAACATAACAGCACTAAAATTACTCCACCCTGCCTGCTGTCTGTCTGTGCACTTGCTTATTGTGATAGATCATGACGTTTAAAGGTACAATATGTAATATTTTTTGTTACTCAGTTTGGAACCTGGACGCTCATTTGAGTCTGATCAGGGAAAAGAGGTTTTTCTAGTTCATAGACTGATGTGGTGTTGTATCTCTTATATTTATATGCATCTTTTAACACTCATGTTTAACGCGCCATTAAATAAGGTTTTACATATTGTACCTTTAAGCCAATTGAGTTTTTGTTCTGTCTAGTGTCTCAGCATGGTCCGTTCAGCACATTTATAATGTAGCTAAACTCATCTTAAAGCAGCTAAAAGTGTTTGTGGCCTCTGAGCTGGACATTTAGCTCCGACATTTAGAACTGACATGCTGTAATCTAAACAGATTATGTGTATCTCTATTTACATTAGACATGTTTGTCTATATTTACACTCGTTCTGAAGCTGAAGCAATGGTTTACTACTGATGTTATACTGTGAACTAAAGAGAAACACTGAAGTATTTAAACAGTATTTGCCATTTATACATGACAAATGAAGGAGAAAAAAAATAATGAATGGGGATGAATGTATTTTCACAAATAAAAAAATCAATCTAACCATATTTGTTCAGTTTATTGAATACTGACAATTTAGTTATTTCAGAATCAATACATAATTGTCACAAACATTGCATAAACAACTTCATCAAAGCGGCAGAAGTCTTGGAATTCAGCACATACTGAAACGAATACGAGGCTCAAGTGCAAATTTAATGGAAGTGATTCTGATAGTAGAATATTGCTTTTTTTTTGTCATATTGCACTAGACATTCTAGTCATTTTATCTAAAAAGGATCACACAGTACAGACTGAAATGAGCTAAAACCATAACAGTCAAACCGATCATACATGCACCCAGATTTGTTTTCAAATTGCTTGCTATGATGATATGAAAAGGGAAGGCCAGGTTGATACAAAACAGCCCACCCATTGTTTCTAATGTTTAGGGAAGTTAATAATACTTTGAATGATTAAATATACACTCAAAAGAAACAAAAGCAGGAATATACAAAGTACTCAATCAATAAAAAGTATAAAACCTTTAAAATAGCACACTGTATACTACCCTGCTTGGAGGAGTTAGTTTAAAAAAGGAGAAATACCCCGATGCTGTATAACGCAATTCATTTACATCTCACTGATTTGTTTTTTTCCCTGGGACCCTGTCATTTTTTCCTCTTAAAGTGATTTCGTGCTCTTCACCATCTCCTGTATTTTACAGAAGCCCCTTTGAGGCCTGGAGAGACGTATTAAAGTCAACATTAATTCCACATTGACTTTTTTTGTTCATGTCCCTAGTAATCTTAACCAAGATACATTTATGATGTTTAAAAGAAACTTCTTGCTTAATGTAACCCTCTATCAAAATGTAAAAACTTCCCATCTCTACAATATGAGTTGCTTATGTCACTAGTGGACAGAGAAATATGATATTAAGAAAAAATGTTTTGCCTTCTCCTTTCAACCCACACTCTTATCTCTGCTCTCTAAACACTCAGCTAGCTTAGAGACACTCTCTGTTTCTCTGTATTGAAGGAAAATGCCAATTAGCAGCACTACTCATGATATTTATAATTCGGTCTACTATGTAGACTTGAGTCTAAAGAAAACCAGTTTAAATATTCAAGTTACTGTAATGAAAATATCAACATTCAGTTCCTGAATTTCTCACTGAAACGTCTCAACTTTAGCTCGTCAATATATTTTAAAATGTGCAAAAAAAAAAAAAAAAAGCACCGCAACTTTTAAAACATCTATTTCACAGAAAACACATTTTTAAAAAACAGACTATAAATCTGAGTTTAAACAAAGATGTCCATGCATTTAATAGTCACATTTATGAAGGGATGGGTCCAAAAAAAGGGAATGTAGCTGCAGTCAAACTGGGAATTCCACCAAAGGTGTATCATTTTCATTTACTTTCTTGACTTACCATTGAATGTTTAATATTTGATTGGGGCTGCTAAATCGGATCGCAGCCTTGCCTGAAGTACACCTGCTCCCACACCACTGTCCCCCAGACGCAGAAGAAGCCCCAGAGGTTGCGTAAAGTTCCGCGGTCGAAAGGGTTCTCGTCTGCGCCGCAGTGTTTGAGGTAGGAGATGCGGTGGCGGGACATGAACTCCCATGTGGTGGTGTTGAGGGACACCAGGTAGAGATGTGAGCCCAGCAGGAGCAGCACCGTCAGAGAAAGTACCGCCACCACCGCAGCCGTGGCCAGCAGCACGCCATTAGTTTTCAGCCACAGCTGCCATGTTGCAGCATGACTGAAACCTGACCTGTACATGGAGAGGCAGTCCAGACAATGAAGACCCAAAACAGTTCAAAGTGAAAGTGCATTTACAAAATACAACTTAGTGTGGACCTTATTATTTTCACCTTTGTACATCAAATGTATATAGTTTTTCCTTTCCCCTAAATGTATTCAGCCAAGACATGTTTGTTGCTTCTATATTTTTGTACTGGGGCTATGAGGCTAATGAATGAATGGTAGATCCTAGCTCTTAATGTGCCAGCAATATGCTTAGATAACCATATCTCAAAACTCAAACATTGTGGTGATTTTAAACAACAGATAAAAGTGTCTGACATTTTTACACATGCACGAATGGAATCTGCCTTTCCTATGGTCCATTACAAAAGTTGAAAGCAAAAGCTGTGTCCGAAATCGCATACTACATACTACATTTGAATTGGTACGTACTGCTCTACCATTAAAACAGTACGTACTATATAGTATGAATGAAGGTAGTATGCATAGAATTTGGACGTACTACATCCGCTGTGTTGATGATGTCACGTGTCGTGTGTCGTCACAGCAGTGCGTTATTTTTTACCTTTACAGAGGGCATTTTCTCACAAGTGTAATTT
>JBBIGB010000084.1:7120112-7135036 GCA_037577075.1 Alestopetersius hilgendorfi
TCGGACATACTACTCGCCTCGCATACTGCTTTTCGCATACTATATAGTATGCAAGTATGCGATTTCGGACGCAGGGAAAGTCACAGCCCAATTATACGAACACCAGGTGCATCAGAACATAAACTAAAGCAAAATGTTAAACGAATGCTCACGTTATCAGCAATTTCAGCATAAGCCTTTTTGCTCATACTTTCAATTCGCAACTGTCAGCACAAGCAACGTTAAACTAAGATAAATAGTGAACAAAACTACTAACTTAACCAAATTAAGACAGGAAACCATATAATGACCTAGGTGTACTGTATATTTTTAGCTTATCAAATTTACAACATTCTAGCTAATATCAAGCGGGTGGTAAATGAACTAGAACTACAACGGCAGGTTCTGCTACGTCCTGTTTGAGGCAGTTCTCATTTTTGAAAAATGCTCGTAGTGCTACACTGTGGTCTATAAGCTTCTAATATCTGAAAGCCTTCAGCTTTTGTATCTTCAGAGCAAAACCAAAAAAGCTGATTTTGGACTCTAAACAGGGAAAATTGTGTACTTTAAAATGTGTGTGTCAAACACTGTGTCAGGTACAACAGACTCACCAGGCCATGTGGAGCCCCCATAGTAAGACTACAAGCTGGACAGCCAAATAAAGCACAAACCAACGATGGTTCCTCTCCCCAACACAGTTCTCTATCCAGGGGCAGTGATGGTCGTAGCGTCGGACACAATGCTGACAGGTCTGGCAGTGTTTGGATCTCATAGGTTGCTGTGAGGCAAATACATGTACTGGTGAATTTATGAATTTTTTCTAAAAATACCTAGTCACTATCTGTTGAGAAATATTATTAAATAACAGAAATAATAATACATTGATAATAATACATAATATCTGACCAGTGCACACACCTGCAATAAGCAATGGCCGCAGCGGCGCAGACGGAGTGTCTTGGTCTGTGGGATCATGTCCTGTTGTTCCTCGGTGAGGCCAAGAGTGAACTGAAATGCATAATAATTACAGATAACATAATAATTACAGATACACCTAGAACTCCAGAGCGGACAACAGTGTCTGTTGAGCTATTAGTGCCTCACCTGCAGGTCACAGTCATCGGAAAGGACGAAACCAGGGTCCATGAGTGAGACCGCGAAGTACAGCAGCACAGAGATCAGGACCGAGAGCACGAAGAGAACAGGCACTAAAAGCTCCCCTGTCTCCTCCTGCTTCCGGAGATCTGTGAAGAAGAAGAAAAAAAAATACTGAATGTCTGATTCAACAACATCAACTCCTAGTAAAAAACAATAAAAGGTCATGAACTTACACACACTTTTTATTTTAATACACACATATCAATGTATCCAGACAACCTTTCCAGTTACTTATAGGTGCAGCCATTGCTGACACGGGCATCCAAACGCAGAAGGATTAGTACCAGCAACAGAATGGGACATGAGCATGAATTTTAGTTAGAAATTGCTGTACAAAAAAATCGACTCAAATAGAAGAGGAAACACTGAACACACTGTTGGTTGCGAGTTCATGGTTTATTGTCTTTGCAAATAAGGTTCCCATCACACAGAATGATTGCAATCTGCAGGATGGAACAAAGTAGCTGTCATCACTGACTCTTTTATAGTCATTACTCTAGTACACAGATTGCATTTAACATAAGAACAGTCTAATAATCATTGCTTTTCTGCTGGGTTGGTCACTACTCAAGTCTAGATCACATCTAGTAAAACCCTTAATCAACAAGCATTTTCAGGCATCGAAACTGTGAAATGTATTGCTGTATAACAATAATAGTGATATTTTCATTTATTTATTTACCTCTGAATGCTCTGCTTTTGAAAAGGGTTTTTAGTCACACAGTCACTCACACTGATGGTAGTGCTCAGCAACGTATTGTAACCCTTTGTATCTTGATATTGACATACAGTCATATTGCTTTTCAGTTTAGCATCAACTTTCCAGAAGGTCACATCTGCGTTACATATTTTATTAAAAAAAGATTTTGTAGTAATGTATCCATTAACTACACAGTTTGAAATGAAACCTCTCCCAAACCAGTCATGGAGTCCTGCCTGACACGTTTACTGTTTTGTTTTTACCTGCTCTTCACACAGCTGATCCAAGCAACTGTCTCATTGCCAGCCTGCTCATGATGAGAAGTGGGTGTGCAGGAGAGAGAGGGGAAGAGTTCACCAGAGACAGGTAGACAGAGAAAATAGAGGGACAGCCAAAGGCAGAGCTACCAGTGCTCGTTCACGAACCAGAGAGATAATTGCGAAAACAGAGAGACTCACCTGTGTCGTGTAAGAAGAGAATGAGCGTTATGACCCATGTCAGGACGACATGGGCCGTTCTTACGAGAAATCCTGAACCGAACACATTCTTGAACATCCTAGCATCCTTAAACGCGAGGGTTCCACGCGTCTGTGCCTCTCCTCACCCGCCTAACCAGCTGGGTAAATACATCTCACATTAAACTCGCAACGCAAAGCCAATATACGGCATTAATCGATCTGCTGTTGACGCTGATTGGGAGTCAATAGAACGGCCGTTAACGAGGCTAACGCTAGCAGCTAATACACTCCAGCTTCCCAAACACTGCTGGATTTTACCACTTACTTTCAATAGAAAACCCGAAAACTCGCTCCTAGTTTATGGAAACAGATACTCCGCGCACAAGCAAATCTAAAACCCTTATAACTACATTTAAAATGTATTTTTGTGCGTTTTAAGCCCGAGTTCCTTCGTTTTGACCGCTTCTCTCGTTCTAATAAGCTTGTTGATGTTCCGCTCCTCTTCTGTCAAAACGGACGCCTCCTATTGGCCACCTTCCGTCACGTGACCGCTCTGTTAGCGCAACACACACTTCATATAGACAAAAGTATTGGGACGCCTAACCATGCCACTCTTCTTAGAAGGCTTTAAACAAGATTCGGAAATATTTCTGTGGGAATTTGTGCCTTCATTCTGTAGAGCATTTATGAGGTACTGATGTTGGGCGAGAAGGCCCTGGCTAACAATCTCTGTTCCAGTTCATCCTAAAGGTGTTGAGGTCAGGGCTCTGAGCGGCCAGTCAAGCTCTTTTACCGGAATCATCCAACCATGTCTTTATGGAGCTTACTTTGTGCACTGGGCCACAGTCATGCTGGAATAGAAAAGTTTCTTCCCCAAACTGTGTCCACAAAATTGTAATTGTTATTGTAAAATTTCTTGGTATGTATTAGGATTAAGTAAGGGGCCACCTGAATTCAGTAATTAAGAGGTGTGTCCCAATACCTATGTCCATATAGTGTAAAGGTAATTTGGAAAGAATACATTTGCAAGTTTATCATCAGAGCTGCTGCTACAAATAGACCAGTCACAGAAAAGGTATCATATAAAGTGATACATTTTATTAATTAAAGTAAAAAACAAAAATAAAAAGATGCTTTTTCTGATTGGTATAAGCTGCGACAGGATACTTCAATGCTCTGCTACAATTAAATGCATAACATTGATTGCAAAATACAGTCTTCATGCATGCAACATTTCAGTCTCTTATCTATGAATTCTGAACCAGACTCTAGGACTTTTTCTCATCAAGAAAAAACGGAGATCTCAAGTTTCTCTGTTTCAGCACCTTGTCCAGACCCTGCAAAAAGAAGTGAGAATGTGTGTGTGTGTGTACATGTGCATTGCAGAAGGAGAGGAGGAATAAATAGGCACAGCTGTCTCTTTAGCCCTCCCTTGGGTTCAGATATTATCTGCATCAATTCATTTCATGCCCAGCACATTCACATTTGTGGCTTTGGCTTCTGGCCTGATTTCATGTCCTAAATATTAAATAATTATACATATTTAAATATTTGCAGGAGATATCATACAATAATTTAATTACATGGTAAAACTGGTGCTTTTTATACCATAATATAGCACATGAACTAGATATACTACTGTGATATCAGCTGTACACAGAAATTGTAAAATGTATTCATTACAGTCTAATTTAAAAAACTGATCTTTCAACTACATGCCAACACAAGAATTTGTGTCAGATGGCATACAGATATATACACTATTATATAAAGCTAGATCCTATATAGTGCAAGCAACCCCAATCCATTATTTTCTTAATTCATATATTTTATGTCTTGGCCTCAAAGAGCGAACGGAATGGTGGCTCTTTGTTAGATCTCTTACCTCTCCGAAATAGGACACCAGGGGAGAGATTTCACAGATGGCAGGAGGATCTACGTCTTGAGCAGTCCTGCAGATTGTACGAATACAGCAGTCAGCAATCATTAAGCAGAATCAGAATTGAGGAGAATTTAAAGTGCAAGTATGTTTTCTCCAGAAAAATCATGGTTGGGTCAACTTAGCTTCAGCAACAGCATTTCTACAGCATTTCTACAGAAGCTCTCTCAAAATTCTGGGTGTAAACTTCAATTAAAGTGAAGTGACCTTTCATGAATTAACAAATATGACAATGAGTGTATTCACACCTAACCACTGCTTGTGTGTAAAAAAAAGTGTAATAGAAACATAATGCTTTTTGAAGGTGCTATTTGATTATTCACACCACTTCAATGGTTGGTTTAAGACAACAAAAATACAAGACTATAGAAGATTCTGTATCTTCAAGCCTACAGTACTGCTTGGTAGAGAAAATGAATAATGAACTCACTGTTGCATACAGTAGTTCCTGTTGCTTTTTGTAAACCAATTTACCCCTAAAGTCATTTAAAACCTATAGCTGCACAGAACAACATTTCTGGCATAACATCATCTCAGGAGATTCTGAAGGAATGCATGGGAACATGGGAAAGTGGTACTGATGTGAATCAGATTACAGTCCTACAGTGGGTTAACGGGATGTCATCAATCTGGACAGTGTCCAGACTGGGGATCATATGTGACCCGATCTGCCATAATGAGTTGGAAGTCGGCGTTCTATTTATTGAGAAATGGGCCGATTATGTTGAAAAACATCAAAAATATTGATTTTTCTTGTTTGGTTTTATATGAAAGAAAAAGTCTTCAAAATTAATCTCCCAAAGTTTCATCATAGAAATAATTGTGAAAATGTACTTAAATGTCTATTTAAGTTGAGTTGCAGCTCTCAAATCTTACAAATATATGACTTATTAGATAATTATTTAATAAATATTTTGAAATAATTAAAGCTTCAATCTGATTTTATACATTTTTCTAAGTATCTAAATGCCTGTAGTCAAATTTTGTTGTTAAACACTGGATGCATCTCTTTGAATGCTATGGATTGTTAAAGATATCAACAAAAAACTGACAAAACATTTTCTCAGTTGGAAAATGGTGCTGTGCTACCATAATTCAAACGACTGTAACTTGACAACCGTTTTGACCAAAATATCGTTTTAAAGCTTATTTTCTCATCTTTTCAATGATACCAAAACTTCAATCTTGAATTTTTGTCACTGTGGCTCATTTTGCCAGATCAGGTCACACACGGTCATTTCTGCCCTAAGTGTACCTGCTATAACATCAAACTAATCCACCCCCTGTTCCAAAATTCCAAGCACAGCCAAACTCAACTGCTGCAATCACAATGCTCCAATTCAGAAGCTACCTGCCAAGTCTTACGAAAACTGTAGTTAGCGCTAAACTAAGCATTATTCCTTGAACCTGCAAATGGTGATCTAAGGCACTGGTGACATGATTTACTACAGTGTCAGCCCTGACAGGTGAAGGATGTTAGAAGCAGCAATGATTGGTGTTGAAACCTGAGATTTGGACTGATTGGATTCCCGTGTTCATCCAGGAAATTGGCCTCGGCTTGCACAGCCCAGCGGTAGTGCTGAGTCAACAGAGCGCGCCTCGCTGTGGTCGGTGTGTCTACCAATGCCCCATCTGCATTTTTGAGGGGCGAGAATTCATCCTCTCTTCGAACCTCAAAGGCAACAAAATTCCTGCAAAAAATGTTTCGTCAAATCACAACTGGATGCATCTCAGGCAGGATACTCGAGCAGCTCTGATTCAGGAGGGCTGCAGTACAACACAGTGGTTTTCTAAAGAAAGAGTAGTTCAACTAGGTGTGTTAAGTGAGAAAGCACCACAGCCCTGTGAGATCAGAGATTGAGAATTCTTCATCTAAAATCAAAAGATATTTTTTAAGAATGTGCGACACTCACTTTGAGAACTGGAACACGTCAAACACAAATTTCTCCAATTTGATTCCGTTTGGTTTGGTGGGTTTCACAAGGTTGCCCTCTTCATCCACATATGGCACTTTCTTGATGGCCACATGCTGCTTCAGCTGCCCCTCAAACTTTCTGAAGAAACAGAAAGACGGATGGAAATGACAAAATGAAGGGCATGTGGTAAGAATGCATGAAAATGTTCATGCACTGAATAAATGAACACAATGTCTGGAAGTCCGTAAGACTAATTAGAGAATACCAGTAGCGTTCCTGTGTGAAAAAACGTCCATAATAAGAATCCAGAATTGGAGCCAAAGTTATGGTGGTTATGTGCTCATTCCAAACTGAATTACATTTTTCTTTGTGTGTGATAATGAACCCTGGGCTTAAGATTTATTTCTATATAATTCTCCAAGACTTAATTACTAATAAGCAACATCTGCAGCTGTGAAAGTGAGGGATGCTGATGTATATGTGTGTGTCAATAATCTGTTGTGTATATACAGTTGGGTGACAAATTAAAGGAAAAACCAACAATACATTTCTTAGTAAAGTGACGGGCCACGAGAACAGCTTCAGCGCACCTTGGCACAGATTGGCACTGAAGTCTCAGGAAATGTACTGGAGGGATGGATCATTCTTCCAAAAAATACTCCCTCAGACATCAAAATTGACCACAGACTTCCATGATCTACAATCAGATGACTGCAACTGCCACAGCATGTGATTTACATCATTCTCATACCTTTGATTCCACTCAGTGACACCCATATCTCTACGGTACTTCCACCTTGGAATAGAGCGCTATGACAGAAAGGTCAAGAATTCAGGCCTGCACCATCCTCTGTATTCCAAATATGCACTCGCTCCCTTGTGTAGAATGTGTTGAAGAATGACTCGTCTGATCAGGTCACTGTTTCCTACGTTATGTAGACGAATGCTTTTTCACATCACTGAAGCAGCAAATGATAATTATTTGTTTTTGTAACATGGGGTTTATGCACTGCAGGTCTACTCAAGGTGTGCGGCCGTAGGGCAGTGTGTGAAGGTGTGCAGCCGTACGGCAGAGTGTGTGAAGATGTGTAGCTGTACGGCAGAGTGTGTGAAGATGTGTAGCCGTACGGCAGTGTGTGTGAAGGTGTGTAGCCGTACGGCAGAGAATGTGAAGGTGTGCAGCCATAGGGCAGAGTGTGTGAAGGTGTGCAGCCGTACGGCAGAGTGTGTGAAGGTGTGCAGCCATAGGGCAGAGTGTGTGAAGGTGTGCAGCCATAGGGCAGAGTGTGTGAAGGTGTGCAGCCATAGGGCAGAGTGTGTGAAGGTGTGTAGCCGTACGGCAGAGTGTGTGAAGGTGTGCTCTGGTGATGGTGCTTTTAATGTGTGCTGAGAAAAATCCAAAGAAGAGACGGCACATCAGTGTCCCACGTACCAGAACTCCTTTGGTTCGCTTTGGATCTTGTGCCGTGTTGTTGCTTTGATAAAATTTATTGGCTAGTAGTAGCAGCATGACTAACAGAAATCCCCATAATTATCATACTTACGGACTCTTGTCTGGGAAAGCAATACTTTGTTAGTACACTTAAAAGGAAAATCAGAGAAACATTTCCATACAGTTTATCACCTGTCTGTATAAAAAAATGAATGCTGGAAGATACAGAATAGATGAATACACACAATAAACCCATAAAATGATCTGTGAGAGTGAACTATGCACTCACTGAGCGACCTCTCGAAGGAAGTCTCTGGTGAAGAAGTGATTACAGATATTTCCAGCGTTGTACACCAGCTCTCCTCCAGGACGGCGTAGCTCTGCTGTTTCTGGCTTCACCTCGCTGTACTCCACCACCTGATACACCCCGTCCACCCTGCACACCACTCCCACAGGCTCCGCTGGATAAGCCTTCTCCACCACCTCACAGAGAACGGAGCACAGCCATGGAGTTCAGACAGTGTATAACACCGGGCAGTAAGGAGAAATGAAGGGGTGTGTATTATTGTGCATTACAGGCTTCAAAATGTTTGCACTTTTTCAGCTTTAAGTTGGAGGCCACATTGATAATTTTTTCACAACACAGTTTTAGGATTTTGAAACATCACAAATAAGATGCTGAAATATTGAGGAACCTGCACCATTCCTAGGTGGTTATTCGAATTTAAGCAAATCTGAGAGTCACTGTTCAAAAAGGTCCATTTCTTTTAATTTCTTATCCCTTCAATTGAAGTGTGTGTTCAGAAGACTCAGATCTACACATCAGAGGCTTTTGCAGAAATATGTGGAGTTCAGCTCCAAAGGAAGGGGATTTAACAAATACTATGAACTGTGAAATTCTGTAAATATTTTAAAATAATGTTGTAATAAATACATTTCTACTGCTTACTCAAATTTGTAGGCTGATAATACCATTTGTAATTAAATTAAATTAAATAAAGCAAACTATATATAATTTCACTAGTGGTCTCAGACTTAAGGACCCCACTATATTTTTGTCCATTTTCTATGGAAAACATGTCAAACAATAACAGAAACTACAGAAAGTCTACTTGAGATTACCAAAAAACTTCATTCGCATGATTGAAATTGCTGGGCTTTTATACTTCCACTCCTTGTTGCTGCAGAGGAGAACTAAGGAACCAAACTTCAGACACCAAACATTTTCTGTTTGATTGGCTACATTTTGGGTAAAGCAAGGACTATGGAAATGGGAATGCCAGTGCTAATGGAAAATATGTCCAAGTATATTTGAATACAAATTTAACATCTAAATTCTTGAATGAATCAAGACAGCCAAGGAACCCTTCAAAAATCATAGCCCACAACTAGAGCTACACAAATTCTCAACTCCCTGACCCACAAATGTGAGAGGATGAAGCTTTTTCAGTCCTGCTTGAGCAATGTAATCAAGTGTACCTTCGCTCCGCAGTCTGCTCCTTTCGACACACAAAAACCGATGAAGACTGGGTCAGCCAGTTTAACCAGGATGTTGTCCACACAATAGACGTGAAGATACTGCACTCCCCTTCTCTCCATGTCCTCCAGGACCTTGTTGTCTACAAGGGCACGATAAAGCCCCCCGTTGCCATCTGTACATATATGCACATGAGCTCAATGGAGGACACAAGAATCATTGAAAAACAAAAACAGAAATATAAATACAGGAGGTCCTCGAGTTGTGAGGGTCTCGACATGTTTTTAAACTTATTGTTTGTCATTTTTTTTACTACACTACAGTGTTCAAGTACAGTGTATTCATGTCCTTTTCCTTAGTCATGTTTTTATGTTCTAAATTTTACAACCGTGTCAGGATAGGTTAATGACTTGTGTTTCGACTTCGACCAAAATTCGGGTTACATCACTGTCCTAGGAACAGGTCTCTGTCATATCTTGAGGACCACCTGCACAGCGAATTCAAACTGTTTATTTACTTTGCCTCTTTCTGCATGTCAAGATTTTTTAGATACTCATGAAAAAAATCAAACCTGGTGCCATGGCGATCTTATTCTTCTTTTCCAAAATAATCTTTCCATCAAAGCTGACGGCTGGGATCATCCTCTGCTCAAACATGACGACACTGGACGGGTCCAGACCAAAGTAGCCGTTCTCTTCGAAGAATTTCTTTGTGGGCTGCAGGGTGAACTCGCTGGTCATTATATACCTGCAGGCAAATACATTACAGCAGCAGGAACAATAACAGGCTTGTCCCTTTTAATCAAACACTCAATTCTACAGCGCAGTACTTTCGGAGAAGAGTTGGCACTACATATAGTTTTGTGAATCATTATGGTGTCCTTCAGTATATTGAAGGCCATTGTATTCAAATGAGCACTTAATCAGATCACAAAATTCACCTGTGTTTGTTTTGTCAAATCAGGCTCATAATAGGGTGCAACAGAAACAGGCCCATCTTTAACTATAACCAATACATTAAAAGAAGTATCACGCATGCAGTATGCAGAAATACAATATAGTGAATTTATTACATTTGATGCAATGCCACATAGCCGTAGTTTGGAAACAGCTAAGGGTGTGCAATTTGGCAAAAATGATACCTTTACCAAACACAACATGTCAAGTTTTAGAGACAAAATTAGCTAATGGAGCCAAAATACTACCAGAATTCTACTATAACTACAAAGGAAGTTGTTAAACATTTTAGCAGTTAATACAGTTATGCTGGTAAACAAGACTAATCATGCTCTCTTTGTAATGCAATTCATATTGCAATGTACATGGAGATCTTACTATGCACACACAAAAAAAGCATTCAACTGATTATGATATTTGGTCTAACTGTGTTAGGGTGTTCAACCAGCGCCAATCAACTACCCAGTCCAGCACAATCATGTCATACCTCAATCCACCTCTAGTTTCATTAGTAAATTCTGCCATAATTAAAGTTATAATTTCCGTCACATTTAATTTAAAATGCTGTTTTCAGTCTTTTTGTGTGAGTGTATGAGCCCTGAATTGTCTATTACACTGCATCAGCTTATCATTACACTCCTGGGCACAAATGTCAAAGTCAAAGTGAATTATATACAGTGGTTCCAGGTTTTACGGAGTACAAAGTCAAGTAAAGTAAGTAAAGTGGCCCCTAACAGTTCTATCTCTTCATTCAACCTATTCACCAAGTGAAGCTGTGGGCTGCCGCCAAAAGGGGGCCACCTGGTAAACTGTGTGTGGGGACAGTACCTTGCTCAATGGTACATCAGTGGTGCTACTAATAGTCCTGGGATTCAAACTCACAACCTTCTAATCGCAGGGACAACTCCCTAACTACTAGACCACCAGCTGCCCCAGAAATAATATAATGAGGTGATGCATATAGCAAAGGTGATTTATCAGATCGCCCATCCCTAATCCAAAGGTGACTATGGGGTACTAAACTCACCATGGGATTATGCACTTGGAACCGTTTTTCTCAACCGCGAGTTCCTGCACCTTCTGAATCCTCTCTGCCTGGATCTGATACAACGTTTTCCCACTTGGCAGCCCAACATTATACATTCCTTTGGGATAGGGAACTCCAAGCCGGGTCCCCTGGCCACCAGCTAAGAGTAGGACGGCCACTCTATTCTCTGCTATCTGCAACAAACCTGAAAGTAAAACATTTCAAGCACAAATCCATTAATATTTCATCTACAATACTTCTAAAAGGGTTGACCCATGCACAGACAGTTTAATATAACAGAATATGATAGAACAGAATATCTTGATTGTCATTGCAAAACACACTGTGTTGCACTTGTATGACTATGCATGTGACAAATAAAGACTCTTGAATCTTGAACGAATGCCCAGTGCAACCAGACGAGATTTGCAGCTCTGTAGATGTTTACCTTTTGTAACTGTAAGTATTAAATACATAAAGCAAATAACAAATAAAGTGTGACTGTGGGGCTGGTTGCTGTCATAGCTGGCGAGCGGGGTGGGGCGGACTGCTGCATCATTAGGTGCGCCACCTACCGTAGAGGACTGTGCATAATGGGCGGTCTGAGATCCGATAGAGAAAATACATTTTCAGCGTGAAAAAACCGGAGGTATGGCGTGAGAGCGTCTGAAGACAGACAGATGCGTGAGAGTTGGCAGCCCTGCTTTTACTGTCTGAGCTGGAGGCCCCAATTTACTCGAATTAACTTTATTTTGAAAAACCGTTAAAAAGCTTCCTATGATGCTTTGTTTTGTTTTTGTTCTTCCATAGAGCTAAATAACGCCTGTAACAGAGGGCATACCTTCATCCTCCCACTGCTTCAGTGTCTGCCGATCACTTTTGCACACACTTCCAATGAACTCCGGAGCCACGGGCTCCATGTGAGTGTCCAGCCGCTCTCCCTCGCCTGAAGCCCGTCCAGCAGCCTCTGCAGCAGCCCTGCAGTGCTGGCTCAGCTCCCGAGCGTCCAGCTGAGACAGTTCATCTAGGAAAACGTCCCTCTCCCCTGTAGAAAGTTCAGACCAGAACTGCAAGACGTGGCTCTGTCCGGAGGACTCCAGGAGAGCTTTAGCTTCTTCAAACGACATTGTGGAAAATGGACAGGGACAGTAAACCTCACCTGACCCCTATCTCTTCTTCCCGGACCAAACTCGTGACTGAAGAGGCGTGTGTGGAAATGAGAGTCGTGTAAACATGATGTGGCGGTGAAACTGCAAAAAAACAGGGAGCTGACTCAACCTGTCAGCTGACTCTAGTGTGGGCAAACTGCTTTGCTGCCATTCAACCACTTTTCGTCCGTTTGTAGAACCCCCTGCACGGCCAGACTCTCTTCCTGCCGGGCCGGCGGACTTCCCTGAACCTTCCGCCGTCATGTGATGTTTCACACTAAATGGAAAAAAGTATTGGGACGCCTGACCATTCCAGCAACAAGGACCTTAAGCTATAACAGCTTCCACTGTTCTCTGAAAGCTGCCCACAAGATTTTGTAGTGTTTCTGTCGAAAACCCGAAAGTCCTGGATGGGTTTGAGGGGTTCTGTCCGGTCAGTCAAGTTCTTCCTTGCCGAACTCATTCAAACGTATCTTTATGAACCTTGCTTTCTGCACTGGGGCACTTATGCTGGAATGGAAATGGTTCTTCCCCAAAGTGTGTCAACAAAGTTGGAAAGCCTAGCAAAATGTCTTGGTATGCTGAAGCATTAAGATTGCCCTACACTGGAAGTATGGGCCCTAGCCCAAACTCTGAATTAAGATGTGCGTCCCATTACTTTTGTACATAAAGTGTATATCCTGATAGGGCTGGTTTGTGTACATATATATATTTATTCACTTTTAATAGCAGGGTCCAGAAATCTGAGGCAGATTTTAAAATCTAGTTTCAATTTGATATATAACAGTCTGTGTGTTTTTTGTTTTCATCTCCAGTTTATCTGACATTTATGTCTTTAGACTGTGGGAAGAAACCTGAACATACCCACAGAGGGCCCTCGGCTGCCTAGTTGGGAATCAAACCCAGCACCTTCTTGCTGTGAGGCAACTGCATCGCTGTGCTGTTACTAAGAGTCCTAATATCTCCTTCTTAATCCCTGCTTGAATTTGCGGAAGCCTCTGATTCAGAAAGCAGAACTGGGATGGTTTCCATTATACCAGGATTGCAGAGTCCAGACAGTGTGTGAAGAGGAGACAGGACAATTTACCATTCCTCCTTTTCAAAGATATTTACTGTGGTTGAGAATGTCTTACACATCTCCCTCCATTTTAAATGTTACTATATAATTTCTTTAAGAAACTACAGAGATAATCCCATCCTATGCCCTCCTTTGGACCTCACGGTAGATTAAATCCATGTCTGGAGAACCAGGCCTAAATCCACAAACTAATATATGATGTGTTCAGTCTTTGGTAAAACCATATGTTGTACTGAGATTAGGGTAAATTACAGTTTAAAGCACCGTCATCATCTCTCTCCGTAAAATGAAATGTCTTACAATTGGTGAAAGATCACTAGTGGCCTCAGCTCCATACTGTAGACACAAAATTAGAGTAATGCATATCAATTAGTTTCATGTTTGTGCTTATTCCTTTGTTCCTTAAGCAGCAAGAAACAATCACTTGCATGAAATAATCTTTATTTAACATCTTTTCCAAACAAACACTTGCGCTACATTCATATGGGCATTCTATCAGGGACAACACTCAAACTCTGTGCAGTACAAGATTTTGCATTGATAACATTTCAGCATAAACCATAACATAGGTGTGTCTTTTTCCAGCCTTACTGTACATAAAGATATGTCTTGCAGTACAAATATTTAGATATTGCATCTCTGGGTGCTGTTAATCAACCAAGCCAGGCTCCCCCCCCCCCCCCCCGGGTTAGATAAGTAAACAGCAGTCAGTCATATTCGACCAAATCTTTCCCATTGTGAAGTGGAGCACAGCCACATAACAGTAATTTTAACGAGTGATCACATCCCTAAGCCCCCAAATTACATCATGTGTA
Organism: Alestopetersius hilgendorfi; assembly: GCA_037577075.1. Lineage (NCBI taxonomy): Eukaryota > Metazoa > Chordata > Actinopteri > Characiformes > Alestidae > Alestopetersius > Alestopetersius hilgendorfi. The sequence goes on from JBBIGB010000084.1 coordinate 7,134,196, forward strand.
GGTGAAAAACAAATCTGTGCCATCCTTAGAGACCCCATGAACAGTATGTGTGTGGTGAAACACCACGATTTCAGTTTTGTAAAAGCATTTACATACGAAGGCTGCCAGTCTGTGGCTGCTGAAAAATAAGGCGCTAAACATCAGGCAACATGGCGAGGGACGGGGGTGGGGGTCTTCATTCTTGCTTCCTGCTACAAAGACAAAGCCTCAAGCTTGTGTCGAGACTCAAGAAACAAAGTGTTATACATGTTTCTCGTTGAATGTGTCTTTAAACTCGAAAGGGATAGAAGCCACATGCACAAGACTCTTCCGACCCCAGGGTCAGCATTACACGGACCCCCTACTTATAGCATACAAGTCACCGAGGCTATCAAAATTTCGCTAGAGGGGGTAAAAGTGCAAATAGCATTTGGAGAACTCATTATTAAAGGAGTGGCATTCACTACAAGGCAAGGCCCTGTGTATAAATATCCTACAGTAACATTCACACACATTTAAACAGCACCCATACACATGCATGCATTAGAACAAGAACAGTGAGGCGAATGGAAAATGATCCAGTTTAGCCACCAAGAGAGATGATGTAGAATGTGTCCATTTTTGTTAATGTATGACAACTTTTAATAGCCATTTCAATAGTTAAAGGAATAATCCTACATTTTTCAACCGATCTGTAAAAGATGCCCGATAACCACACACATCTGGTGAATTTGTATTAACAACTGAGAATAGAAGTTTTCACAGAAGCCAAAAGACACATGGCTTGAGCTTTTCTATGTACAGGAACATTATTGACCATGGATATTAGATTGAAAAATGGTAGGCCTTTAGATCCTCAGAA
>JBBIGB010000084.1:7135044-7153365 GCA_037577075.1 Alestopetersius hilgendorfi
ATTCTGAATGATGTCTTTCCTGGCCTGATATGGAGACTATTTCAAGTGCTCTGGGGTTCTCCCCAGGAATATTAATGCTAGAAGAATTTCAGCCCCTCCCACTTTCATTAGCAGCACAAAAAACTCAGTCTATCATAAAATGACATCTGTTCAGTCAAAGGACTGAACATGTACCTCGTTAGACCTTACACATTGCAGTGAGGGCTTAACATTGGTCCGACATTTCAAGTAATCCGCCAATACTAAAATCTCTATCCACTGATGGCCTTATAATCTAAACCATATCTGAACATATGTCTGCACCCATGCCTTTGTAATCTGCATGTATTTTTCAAAATGCCTGCTTCAGTTTTTATCTAGCTGCAATGTGAGAAAAACTAACAACTTTTCTTTCCTAACGTTTTGAAGAAACATGTCTCATAGAAACTCACTCAAATGAATATCCTAGAGGGCCACAGCCCTAAGTATTTGTTTTCCCCTGCACTAGCACGTATCTGAATGTATGCTTTGGAAAAGGGGTGCGGGAGTTTCTATTGGAGTCATGACGACTCTTATAATCCACTTTTCCCGAAAACACATTTCCCTTTCAGCCCCAACATAAAACATTGCACCCTTAGAATGACAGCCCACATATGCATACTCTTAAAAAACAAAACAAAATCAAACAAACAATAAACAAATACATTTCTAACACTCATTCTAGTGTTACTCAGTCAAAAAAAATAATTCAAGTCTGCTTTCTATAGATTACCACAAAGTTCCTGAGCACTTATTTTACTCCTTGGTGTTGGTGAAGTACAATGAGACTCTGCACTCTGAGGCATGTGCACTAATACTGAGAGAAAACACTTTTGAAAGGGAAATTCCACCAATTTATTCCTGGATTTCTAAATAACCTTCTAAATAAGATTTCTAAATAATTTCTAAAACATCAAACCACACTTGAATGGTCTTGCTTACATCCTTCTGATTGAAATATGCAGAAATAAAATAAACTGCTGGAATTCCCCTTTAAAGGCAAGGATTCATTGAACAGTAAGATACAAAGCAGCAGTTTGAATCAACTGCATTGATTCGCTTCCCCTCCTTTCCTACGTGTGCAATTATCTTCACCCCTTTTTGGTGAAATAGACCATTTACTATTAGGACGTCCAGTAGTCAAACGTCTCCGTTGAGATGTCAAACTTGATCAAATGCCAAGTTTGAGTAATATGTAATATGAATCCTTGCGATTAAGATTATAAACACATAGACTTAGTACTAACGTCATCAGCTATGCAAAAATTGTATCTGCTGTTTACATGTTAGAATCATTTCTATACAGAATTAAATAAACAAACACTCGACAGTACAAATAAAAAAAATGAGCAATCCTCAAAAAATAATATTAAGACAATTCAACTCAAGACACAATGAGGTACAGAATAAAGCTTATTTAAAAACTAATTTAAATAAGTCCTTGCAACCCTTGCTTTTTTAAATTGTATTTTCAAAACAAATGTGTTTAAAAAAGTGGCAAAACCTAAGCATTAGGTTAATAAATTATATAAACAAAATAAGTAGTGCTTACATAAAATTAATACAAAAGAAAAACTCAAAAGAAAAAGTCAGGGTACAATTTGGTGTGTATGTTGGTTAACTCTAGGCTTAAGACCAACGCACTGATAATAAGCCCAATAATAAACTCATGAGAAGCTTTTCATACCTTTACATGAGCAACTCATGAGCAGCTTTAAATGAGCATCTTGTTTAGGGAAGCCCTCCTTTACCTCCTAAAGACAGCCCAAACCAGGGGGCTGTAGAAAATGGATATGCATATTCTTGGTCCCTGGTGTGACTGCAGTTTGATGATCTGGTCACAAAGAGCCTCGAGCAATATGAGCAATTTGTTTGGAAGGGTAGAAGCAAAATGTTATTCCACTCCAGAGTTCCAGTCTTGACCATTCATAATGGAGAGTCCTTGAAAAAGAGGCACCTATCTTGTTTCTCAAGCCTCTGGTTGGAATTCTGTCTGACTCTACTTCTACCCTCCTTGGCCTTTCTAGCATTCACAGAATGATCGAATCAACTCAAACCTCAGGGCTCGTCACTGAAGATTTCCCATTCCTTTTCCCTCTTACGCTGGGCCTCGCTTAACTGACTCCATTTCAGATCCAGATAGATTCAAAAGGAAAAACTAAATAAAAAAAACCTTTTTCTAATGCTTTCACCGGGACTGGACCCCCAGAGTGGCTTTCAGATTCTCATAGACTACGTAGCTGATGCTGACTGCAGGAATGACCTTCATGAAGTTGGGGGCCAGGCCTCGATATAATCCCAAAGCACCCTCCGTCCGCACAATGTGCCTGAACAGGCCGCTCATGGTCATCTGAGGTCCTCCCTCCAAACTAGCTGCTATTCAGAGAGAGTCAGAAGGGTACATGCAATTACAATATGTAAAAGAATCAAACAATTTGGGTCAGTTATGCAGAAAGATGAATAGAGTTACAGTTATTAAGCAAATACAAAAATGAAACATACCTTGAGCCTGCATACGCGTCCTAACCAAGGCCAGGGGATAGCTAGCTAACTGCCCACAAGTGCTGGACATGGTGCCACAGGCTAGCAATACAAACACACCTGGGTCGGCACTGTCTGTGGCATACCTTTGCAGCCATGAGTTCTTTAATGTCTGTAGAGAGAGAAATAACATTTGCTTAGTATCTTTTAGTATTTTTTTTAATCCATATTTCCCATTTTTTCCCCACACATTCTATGTTCACAATCTTGGCAAAATCAGAATTTGACAGTCATTTATTACAGCTTTAATTCCGCAATGAAAAACGATAAATGAGAAAAGCTTGTCAATAGCAAGGAGTGAGTGGAGAGTCCTACCTCATACACTGCCAAGTCTATTCCAGCGTACGGGATAATGCCGAGCATGTTGGGGATGTAGCCCTTGTAGAATGCTGCCAGACCCTCTTTTCGAAATATGTGCTTGGCACAGTCCCTGATGCCAGAGTACTGACCCGTCCTTCCCAGGGCCAGTCGAGTCTTCAGAACCTTTAATGAACACAAGGCTCTTTGTTTAGATTTCAAGTGCTTGCTGTCCTTCTCATAATGCCACTTTGTGGCAAACCACAGGCTAATCAACAAGGTTAATTAAAACTACAAGTTTCTGAGAGACGTTTATTTCTAGAGTGTCTTTGCTTCAAATGACGCAGGAAACATAAAGAACACAAGCCTTCATAAAGAACCACAAAACACAAGTCATATTGAGTCAAGCAAAGTTGAAGAATAACGCCTACTTTAGGGTGGCTTTTGAAATGGAGCTGGCATTTCAAACCAGGTGGACATGGTTTTCTCCATAAACACCTGTGCAAAGATCTGTCAGTTCTACACACACATGGAAAATCAACAGCATTCTAAAGTGTTTTCCACTTTTCTCTCACCTCCATGGGGTAGATGCTGCTCTGTGCGATAGCGCCAGCCAGAGACCCGGCGACTAGCCTCTCCAGAATGCCCAGAGTTTCCTGATTACTGCCTATCAGCCGCTTTATCTGGTGAGAAGAGACAAACCACACTTCATTCATTAAATGATACAGTACAGTACTGATTACAGTAATCAGCCAAGGTAGTGTATCCTGCTCCTGTTTAATGTGATTGTGGTAATAATTAGCTTATGATAATGACAAGACAAAGCCAGCTGAAACAGCTGTAATGTGATTGCATGCTAAATACATGATGACATGATAGTTATTTGTTATACAGCGTTAAGAAGGCTTATTTAGTTCCAGTGACACTTTAATCCTAATTAGCTTTATGGCTAGAGAAAAAGAGAAATTCCTCAGCACATGAAATCACACAGTATTATAGTAAGGCCTACCTGTTCATAGGCCATGAACTTGATGGCCGACTCGGGTGCAATCTTCAGGACGTTTATGCCGTTTCCTCTCCATAGTGACCGTATTCCACCCTCGCGGATCATCTGAGAGAAGCCACCTGCGATGCACATGGTGTTGCTACGAGAAGCATGAACCTAGAAACACCAGTCATGCAATTAATGAGCAACGCTGAAAGCTTACGCATTCTTGATACATTTATAAGCTTGGAGATGTAAAATATTCATAGTTAAAATGAACTGAAATTTAGCAGGACATGAACCATTAAAAACATAAAAATCTGTCAAAACAGTACATTTTATATTCTCTCAATCTCTCTCTCTAGACAGGCACACACAGAGAGAATATTTGTGGTATGGTCAGAACTTAAAAGTGAACAGTTTTTGCTGTTAATTGGATCTAATACAGTGCAATTTGTGTGCTTTCAGTTTTAAAAAGTATTTGTTTTAAACTGGGGCCCTGTTTCCTCAACATTTCCTGTTCCAGCTCATCAGAATAACATTCACAATGTGATGTATTGTGCATCATAAATGCATGATTTTTAAGTCTGACTGTCATGGCTTTCAGTTTCCTGGCAGCAATAAAATACTTCCACGCTTGTTTGATTCTCAAAAAGCTTATCAGAGCTTGATTCTCTGTGAATGACTGTTAAAAACTGTTATTTGTAAGGTTTATAGCAGCCATGTCTTTTCTTTACTCCAAAGTGAGATGAACAGGAGATATGTTTTCAGCCATTATCTTAACAAACCAGCTCTGTTGCAGTTGTCAGCCACTGCAATTCAAAATCCAGCTTTCACAGCTAATCATTTTATAAGCCATTGCTGTGCACTGCAAAAGTAAAATACTCATATGAACTTTATGCCAAAGAATACAGCTGTTAAAACCTGACCATACAATTAGTCTTCCTGTCTTGTGACTCCAGAATTAACTTTAAACTAAAACCACGCCTTAGGTTTTTAGTGACTAAACTACTCAACCCACTAACAGTGCAGATGGGTTTGCTGCAGCTTATGATGCAACTTTAAACAGATTAATTTCCTTTTGCTGTTCTGTTCACGGCATTGGGTGCAATAAAAAACGTGTCAATATTATTTCAAATGGATTAACCTTAAGGCCTGGCTGGGGGGCTTTACCTGCATAAGAACCTTGAGCCGATCCAAAGGGGCGGTACAAGTACGGGACACGGCGCCTGCCCCACCTCCTGCCACTAGATGACGCCACCACATGCCTGTCTTCTTCTCCTCTGCAGTGAACTCATCAGGGATCATCAAACTCTCACCAACATCAAATATCTGCAAGGGGTAAAGTACACCAGACGTGATGAGGGATGTCAGCTGTATCAGCGATTGTCCAGTTATGAAGGTTAATACTCAGCACATGTTAATTTCCCTTCGCCTATACAGATTTGAGTAAGAAATCGAGCACAGGAACAAAACTGCCATGGCAACATTTATTACCAGGTTGTACCAAAGGAGAAGAGAATTAGGTCTCATTAGATAGAACCATAATATAAACCATAATATAAATGACATGAGCTATTTACTCTGTTACGGTCTGTATCTGTGGAGGAAATTAACAGGACAATAAAAAGTTCACATTGTGATTCTGTAAGATGAGGTAATTAAGTCTCAAATATAATTATATTAGAGAATCTACACCACATGTAAGGACAGCCACAGACGAAGCACTGACTGTTTCTCAATGATAAAGAAATGCTGGCTTTATCTTGAAGAAACTGAAGCAGAGCAGGACAGGGTGGGAGCCTCAGACGGTCACACGCCAGCAGTGCTCATAGCAAAATCAGCTATATTTGTTAATTTATGGGCCTGTTTCACATAATCCTAATATCAAAATAACAGCATATTATTTGTTAACGTGCTATAACAAATGTAAAAATATAATACAGTAATACTTGCAGAAGCCTTCATATATTTTTGCTAAGGGAATCTGCACTGTGTTCTTCACCCATGTACAGGTATTGGCTCTGTCAGCTTCGAGTACATGTGAGACCAAAGGAGCAGACAGAATGACGCAGGATATCAAAAGGTACAAGAGCAGTAAAAAAAGCTCCTGTTTGTCTGAGCAGTGTAACAGGATTACACTGTCCCTACGCGTCCTTTAGTGGAGTATTTCCGCCGCCGCAAGAAAGCTCATTCAAGTGAAGCTTAACAGCCATTAATGACATAAGGTCACGAATGTCTGTGTATCTACGTATGTGTCTGTGTAGCACAACTACCGGAAGGATAAACAGTTCCTAATCATGAGGGTTAAGTGTCTGAGTATTGACAGTAAAGCCAGTACACCAACAGTAGCTCCTTTCTTCAGCTCCATGTGTGAAGCAGGCACATCTCACCTTGTTATTTATTATGTAAAGTGTAAACGTCACAGCCCAGAGAGATCATTCAGTGACGCAAAATGAAAAGAAAATCCTTCAGTGTCTCAATCTTTAATTCAGGTAAGGTATTAATAGGGGTAAATGATTTCAGGTTACCGTCGAGTGTTTCCAGTAGAGGATGATTTCAGGGATGTTGTCCGCAGGGTGAAGCAGGTGGTAGTCTCTCCATTCGTTCCAGTCAATAGTCATTGTGCCATTCTTGTCCATGCTGTTCAGGAGGGAAAAAAAACCAACAGATACTTGGTTAAATGCTGGTTTCCTGTGATTAATCGCAGGTTAGCCGCAGAAACTGTTCTTCACTCCCCATCCTCCTCCTGAACACTAATAATAATAATAATAATAATAATAATAAAGGCTATAAAAGCAGCTCCTTGGTAGAAATAAAATACTCATGCACTGAAATGCTCAAAAAGAGGAGACGACAAAACAAAGGAACCTTACTGCTGTTTTTTTCCTCATAGCAGGACTGAATATGTTTTTTTCTCTCTTTCCAAATAAAAAACAGCAGAAATGAAGCAAAAGCCAAGCAGACGGAGGGAAGACTGCTTACTTACTACATTATAGGGGCCCAGTCATGGCCCCTCCTAATTCTGAGAACATGTGGAGAGGAGGGACAAAAAGAGTGAAAGTGATAATGAGAGAGAAGAGAGGGATGCAGAGGGTCAAGAAAGACGCACACTGAATTAAAATGGGCTTTAAATACATTTAAATACATGCGTGAACAAAATGATTACATAATTTAATCATTTAAATATAATAAAATCATCTGAATAATCACTACATTTACCACTTGAATAATTCCCAACTGTCTGTTTTAGTGCTTTATTTTTAGGTGAGGACACTGGTCAACATTGGATTTAGCCTCTGGTGCGAACCAAACAGGTGTTCTTCTGTAAGCTAGTTCCCAATGAATTGACTGTAGAGAATAACTTGTTCCTAGTAATGTTTTCATTACCTTACAGTTTGACAATTTTCATTAAAAAACAAAAATGGGGAGCACCAACCCAATGATTAACACAAAGATGAAAAAGCAATGTTAATATATTTCAAACTGATATCTGATAACATATTTAATGTTCTCTGGAAGAGCCAGATGTACAGGCGATTCTCAGCAACCGTGATGTAATTTGTGGCCCATAAAAGAGGAGCAGTTCAGAATACATTTCACTGGATGTTGTACTTGTTTAACTACACATGTGACAAATAAAGAATCTTGAAAGTGTGCTGTGATATCTCCTTCTCACAGAGCATCCTGGTGCCATCTCTTCTGCAGGTAAGTGACACACACCCGACCTTCCCCAGGATATAAAAGAAAATGTGTTCCAGCGATTTGGGTTACAGTAGCTCCACTGTGGGTCAGACTTCCCGGAGACGCTCTAACCCAGTCATTAAGCCATCACAAGTTTGCCCTGGTCAAAGTCACTCAGAGCCCAGCATTCTTCCTGCTTCCAGCACATCAGTTTTAAGAACTGACTATTCACTTGCTGCTCACTTTTATGTTGCGACAGGTCGGTGTATGTACTGAGGTTGTGCGTTACATATAACAGCTTATGACGTTTTTGAAAAATTTTATGAAACATAACAGACTTAAATCACAGACAAAATATTACAGACAAAATGGCAGAATGAAAGAAGTGTACAGATTAAACAACAGAGGTTTGGCCGCATCCACGGACCTGGTGAACTCACCTTTTAAGAATTTTCTCAGCCTGCTGCTCTGAGATGTGTACACCCAGATCCCTCAGTGACTGCATGATCTCCTGCGAATCTATGCAACCTGCGAGAAGAGATTTGGGAAAAGGAGAGAAAACATTTGGAGAAGGGGTTCAAAAACATTTGCTTTGTGTGGCTTATCAGGAAATCAGAAAACAATCAATAATGGAGGAATTCCATGTGAACAAAAATAGAAACTTAAATAGTGAGGGGCTCTTTTACCAGTTTCAACACTATTAATTATACAGACATCATATCACCGTATGAACTCATTCCTTACCATCGTTCTTCTTGTCCAGACTTTTGAAGACCAGCCGTAGCTTCTTTTCATGGTCCCTCAGGTAGTGCACAAACTCCTCAAAGTCCAGCTGGCCATCCAGGTCTTTATCTCCAGCCTTCACGATTTTCTAAACCCCAAAGAACAAAACAAGCAAATCAGAGCAAAGGTCAGGTAAACGTGTTCACGCCAGGTCAGAAGGTTCTAGAAGTCATGGAGATGATGGCGTCCTGGACGACTACAGACATATGGACTTTGTGTGGTCAGGGCCCCTTTGAAAGGTTTGCTGTGTACACCATCATACCCATTAGTACTGTTTGGAGACAGCATGGCCTCAATTTATTTGGTGGAGGAGACACACAGGCTTTCAGGGACTGAGCGCTTAAGAGAGATGCCTGATCAAGGGCTCTGATTCGAACCATTGAGTTTAAAGAGCTTACGGAATGGATCGGAATGGTGGCGAAGGTTTAATTTTTAACTTCTTGTTCCCCGCAGCAGAATAAAATCATAACATTTATATACAGATTTATGCAGATGTTATGCAGAAATTGGCATTATTCTGAGTATGTGTAGACTATCATTAACCAGTAATATAATTTTGAATAGCACCCAGGGCAAAACAGGGAAGCTTTTATTAGAATTACCACCAAATGATATGCTAATTAATTCAGTTGGCAGGAAAATGCTACTATGATACTTTGTGAACAAACAAATCTTTATGTTCAGACCAGGATGATGATGGATCTTCACTGTGATAGGAACTAGAGCAACTACAAACTGCGATCTAAACTCATTTTTCCCAGAAGGACAGTGGCTGGTGACTGTCAGCACTTCTAAGGAACCAGCTGGCTTGAGCTGTGTACTGGGTGACTTAGAAATTGTTGTGCAATTCATTAACTATTGAACTCTCTGAATATTTCTACCAGGCATTTTGTGGAAATGCACCACCCGTAATATTGACCTCGTCATGAGTAACTGAAATGAGTCACTCTAGCTTATCCTTCATAATATTATCCCTTACTTGAGGACATGCTTTCTGATGCCCAGCTTTGATTAAAAGCCAAAGGCTTCATATAGGGAATAGCATAAATGTGTGAAAATCGTCAGCCATAAGTCGCAAAATGTTGATGTATTATGATTTTAAATAATCTAGGAAAAAAACCTTTATAAAAACTAGTCTGTTCAGGACAGATATATCTGAATCACAGGAAGAGATCACCGAGTTTAATGCCATTGCAACAATGGCCATGTCATGGCAGAATGGTATAATAAACAAACTATTAAAAATAAGAGACTTAAAGAAATAAAGAAATAAATAAGATTGTATCAATATTGATGTAAATAAATTCCAACACTTTATGTGGTGGTACATTACTAAACACTAAACAATAATCATCTGGATTACTTTGGTAGTAAAATCGTAGCCTCGTGTTACGCAATGCAGAACAACAGAGTAAAATATATTTCACTGTCAAGGCCATACTACAAAACTGATATTCCACCAAAACAAGCGACCAGCCACGTCGGAGCCAACTCTGACCACTTGCACCTAGACTAAAAGGCAGGAGTTGAAGATAGTCATCTTAAAGAATGACTGTACACACCGGGGCAAGCGAGCCATTAAGCCGGACACTGCACAGCCGACAGACTCGAACTTGGCAGACAAGTGGGTCACGCTAACAGTAGGAAGATTAAGGAGAAGGGAGGTATAAAAATGATGTAGATGCTTCCTGAGCAAAATCTGTTAATGAACACTCAAGAGAGAAAATGAGTAGGGGTTCGCAATTTCCTTCCATATAAAGAGTATAATTTCCGTTAGCAAGTAAGCAAGTAGTACCTACAATTAAAAACAAAGCCCATCCTATTTCAATAGTCAAATGACTGATATTCGTACTGTCAGATTTTACATCACAAACAGAAGTGAATTACTGTCTGTATTAAAGAAGCAAGTCACTCCTCTCAAACAAGGGCACTTACTAAGCAAGTAAACTAATCTGGATTAGATGACACCGGCAACCCAAATGGGAATGAATGGAGAAGCTTCTAGGCATCCTTACTAGCTCATCTTAAAACGCTGCCATGGAAAAACAGGAAGCAATCACACAAGGTTGTATTTTATTAAACAGAGGGTTTATAAAGCACCTTCTATAATGAGTACATGAATCTGGCAACAGTCGTCCACACAAAACCAGTCAAAAACAAAACAGCAAACTCCACTATAATGACTTGAATGTCAATGTATTAAAGTATTAACAAAGCAGAACAGCAAATGACATACCTTTTGCCATTTTCTGTACTTAGTAAGTTCCTGAGACGGCAAAAATAAACTGAGTTTAAAGAGTGACTTCAACTCCGCCGGTAATCCATTTGATTCGAAATATTCAAATTCCGTCTGAGCCGAACTGGGGACAGGCACGTAAAGACACAGGCACAGCATTTCTCCAGTAAAAGAAAATGTTAAATCCTTCTTTAAATAATTGTTTATCGGTACCTACGTATATTAATGACTAAGCACTCCTTGCGACGCCCAACACTAGACACCCGGTGCTTTCTCAGACACATGGTGTAATAAAGCAGAGCAGTCCCTCCTACCTTGGCTCACAGGACCTTCTGTAATGCGATTGGTTTGAGTAATACCTGCCCCTGCTTAACTCCCTTCCATTCACTGGTGAACCAAATTTCAAGGTTGTCAGTCTTGCTGATACACCGTGAGAATGCCTTGAGTCACTCATTTTTGAAGAAGTGCAGACAGACTGCGTGAATTTAACAGTTTAGATTATTTAACAAAATAATCTGGAAAAGGAAGACACACGGCATGACAGCAACCTCCCATGTGAACACTCCAACTCCCAACGTACATCTCAAAAAGATCCTTCCAGCAAGGATGTCCTCCTACATTGTGCCAAGCTGATTAGTCAAAAAGGTCCATTTAAGGAAGCGTTACTTAAATTCAGAGACAGAAAAATCACACTTATGCTCACCTGCTGTCACACAATTCTCACAATTATGTACTTGGTGGGTGTGAAATGCGAGGTGTTGGTTTTATTAATAAAAAAAAATTTGTTTCACCATTTTAATATATAAATCTTAATCTGTTCATAAAATGATTGACAGTATAAATATTACTCATTGTTTTCAAACAGGTGTTGACAGGAAATAGGCCACTGACCTTCATCTACTTTGTAAAGGAGAAGCAATGGTGTGAAGCTGGTATGACAGGTGCTGGCAGTGTGCGCTGCAGTGGACTTTAAGCTGACCATATGACTTCAGAAGTTTCTCAGGGACAATGTAAAGTCAAGCCTACATGACATTTATATGAGACTTTGAAAGGTTTTACATTAAAGGCAAATCTTTCTCTCAATTGGTGGAGTTTGGTCCTCCACAAATAAGGCAAATGAATGTGTTCATTTGCTGAAGACTGGCTTCTAATTTCAGAATTTATCAAATCAGATTAATCATGTGAAGTTACTTCAAGAATACAGTTTCAATCTAAAAGGTTTAGAGTGTTCAGGTCCAAATAAATGGTGAGCTTGTTACTTTGTTCTACATGCAGGAACTAGACAGCATCTTCAAAGATCAAACTGAAAATGGCAAACCCATTAGCTGTACTTTGCATTCCCCTTTCCTGCTCTTGTTCTCCCAATATGACCACCTTAGAAATATCAAAAAGATCTAAATGTAGCTAACCAGAGCCTATCAGGAACGCTGAGGTGCTGGGGTTGTTAATATATGGTATATTTACATGGCAGGTGCTACAGGAATACTGTTAAGCTCTAGGCTGGAATATTGTTTCTGGTTCTGGGGAAAGTGGCCAACAGTGGCAAGCAGAAACACCCTCTAACCATGATTTTCCATCCTAGGACATTCCAACTCATTCAGAACAGGTGATTATACCCATCCTGTATTTTTTATTTTTTTTAAAAAAGCTTGCTTTTGCATGTCAGCTTAATGACGATACTAGTCAAACTGACAATTAGCTTATGTGGGAAGTGTAGTAGGACAATTATTTCGATCCTTTTTAAACTTACAATTACTATTTGACTTTGGAAATCTTTCCAAAAAAAAAAAAAAGAAAGGAAAAATGTGTCTTTTTGAGAGTGGATTTTCAAATGGAAAACTTGAGGGAATCGTAGACAGAGTGGCAGCGATCTGCGATTGTCTAAAGTGGTTGTGACCAGTTTTGAAAATCTGAAAAAGCCAATGGAAACCATGGGTAAGACAAGACAAACTGAGAGAATCATTGTGAAATGGAATGCAGCACAATATCTTTTCACAATCATCAGAAGCCAAAATCGTAATTGAAGCTAAAATTCAATTGACTGCATAGCCCTAGCTTGTGGTTGTTTTGTCAGTCTAGAGCATCGTATAACTGCTGAGGCATGACTCAGACGCCTTGGACAGACATTTCGAAACAGTGCCAGACAAATTTGCTCAAGCCAGTTAGAATAAGCTTCCACTCCTTTGGCCTGCTCTGTTTCAAGACGTCATTGTGGCGCTAATGCACTTAGGGCCCCTTATATCATCAACTTATCAAAGGAAAAGTAATTTATTGCAGAGAAGGTAGATGATGTCTTTCAATTTCAATAACAGTGTCCTAAGACAATACTTTACACTAAGCGAATGAGTTGAACCCAGCCATTCTGAACTGCCTTAATTAAAGATTACAATAAATGTATTCAGTAAGATTACGGTAACACTCAGTGACAAAAAACAAAGCAACCAAATGGAGTGGTGGAAATAAGCCTGTCACTGTATCGCAATGACAGTATTACAATATTAGATCGAACGGTCAATAGAGTCTGTAATATGGGCACAGTGCCAGTAGGGTGTGGTGCTCCCCTGGGCGTCAATACGGCGTGGAATTGAGTCGTAAATCTGTTGTATCCTCTACTGCAGCAAGTCGGCTCACAGATATTGTACTTGGCCCTCGAGATCCTGCAGATCGGCACTGATCCCACACGTTTGGTTCAGGAAGGATCGGGGGAGCTGGCTGGCCACAGGAGGACCTCAGCATGTCACAGACAGTCCTTCGTCTTGTTGAAAGATGCTGGATGTTACTGAGATAGCACTGTGTCATCAGATTCCCCCAGTCACTACCATAGGTGACCTAAAGTCATACCCTATGGCTCCCCACACCATGATGTAAAGTAAGAGTAAAGTGATGTTCTGTCATACATGAACACACCACAGCACACAGTGTGAACAGTAAATTCTTCCACAGTATTTAACCCATTTACCAAGTGAAGCACCCAGGGAGCAGTGTGTGGGGACAGTACTTTGCTCAAGGGTCCCTCAGAGGTGCCACCGTCTTGGGATGCCAGGAGTAACAGGTGTGTCTCGCCACAAAATTGGGAGGATGAGAGCTCTCACCTCGGTCCCAGCATACATGCACACGAGGATAATGCCGAACTGAAATTAATCTCTGAACATGGTATGATGGCACTCATTAGGCCTGAACTCCTGGTTACAGCAGTACTCAAAATGCAGTCCAATATGAGCTGGTGTAAATGACAGTCTAAAAAAACGGGGTTATCGTGGCCTAGTGGGTCATGGGTTCGAATCCTACCTTCAGCAAACCACCACTGGGTTCCTGAGCAAGACCCCTAACCCCCAAGTTGCTCCAGGGAGACTCTCCCCTATAGTTAGGGAATGGAAGACGCTTTGGATAAAAGCGTCTGCTAAATGATGTAACCGTAGCCTGGTGAACCTGTAGTCCGGCTGATGCTAGTCTGCCGAATGACATGGACTGTTGTAGAGAATCCAATACCGGATGTCTAGAGGTCATGGGGTTCTGTATTGCTTGGCATTACAGAACCCCATAATAATGATGTGGTCTGTCTTAGCCCCTCATGTGCCCAATGGTACAACATCGAGCCACTGTGACATTGTGTCCCACATGCCAGGCAATACCACGATATGACCAAGCAGCCTCATGCAAACCCACAATGTGTCTCTGAGGCATCCTCTGTATCCTTGCAAATACAATCATTTACATACCCTTAACTGGTGTGTCACACCCATTACTTAGAAGGCCTTAGGCAAGATTTCATGAATGAAAGTCCTAAGCTACATTGTTAATGTGAAATATCCTATAGGCAAATTTGTGATGCTTTCTATTTTGTTTTGCCCCCAACATATTCCAAAAAGCTCCAATTGAGACTGCAATACCTGATGGAGGCCATTAGCGGGTGCCACCAGGATCAGCACTGTGGTTTTCTTGGCTGGAGATGGGCCACTCAGCTCTGTTTTAGAATCAGAATCTTTCTGTCCGCTGTCCTCTTGATAGTCCAGCGCCATCCCAGGATTTGGATCAACTCGTATGTTCTTCTCAGTTGGTGGCTTTGTGGTAACATCATTGCATGCTGCTAAACCCAAAAACCATCGGGTCAAGGACTGCCAAATGCCCAGCAGCATTTTAGAAATGTGCTACAGATGGATGGTTTGCTGTGGTCCGTGTGTGTGTATTTAGGTGTGCAAAGTACAGTTACATACGCACAGATACTGTTCTGAGGTGTGTGTTAAATGCATATCCTTAATTTCCACAAGAAAATTTGAACTCACAGGTGAAGTGTGTGCATGTATGTATATTGGGCACTAAGGCACAGAGGGATACGGGCAGCTGAGGACACCGGCAGACTGCAGCCTGGTGCCCTCAGTACTCACACACGACTCCTCAGATGCCTAGGAGTCCGGTTCTCATAGTCCTCTTGCAAAGGCACACCAGTTTGGCCTCAAGCAAAAAGCACAATAAATTTGAACTGGATGAAGGCATTCCTTGTTCCTGGCTGCTTTGGAAAAAAAAAAAAGGCAGAACAAAAATTTAGAAAATGAACCTGAAGTGAGTAAAACTAAAGGTGGAATATCCCCACAGCATCTGAAAAGGAACGGTGAACCGTAAAAGGAATGAAAGCAGCTTCTCTTTCTCTCCCGGCAAAACCCAGTCTGCTTCTGCTGCTGATCAGTTCCACGCTAGCCGCCTCCACAGCCGGCAAGTAGTGATGCAGTTAAAATAAAAAAGGCTGCAACCTCACTGCAGCCTTACTTCAGCCAATCACAGCCATATACACTGACAAGTCCAGCCCCCTGAGTGACCAAACAGCCTATGAGAAGCCAGAAGACTGAAGACTAATGGATTGATTTCTTGCCATTCAGCAGTGTGGAAAATCTGCTGAGTTTTTTTTTTTTTTTTTTTTTACAGCCACACTGCTTTTTTTCCCCTTAGTCATTCCGTCATTGACGGGATTACCATGGAAACCTCATCCAAGAGCAGCAACTCCACAGAGGAAACCATAATTAATTACCGTTTACATGTTCATGCTTGTGTGTCTTCACTTTTGACAGATAATTTGCTGAAATCATTGCTCTCTTGTCAGTCTCCTCTCAGTTTCCAGTTTTAGCCACCCGCTCTAATGTACATCCTGAAGGGAAACCCAGGGTTCCCTAATGACGTATAAGAAAATCCAAATCCTGTCTTGCTCTTTTGATCAAGCTGTGAAATCAGCTCAACAATGAATCACACCACAGAGTCAAACTGGCCTTGAATCTCTAAGAGCTGAATAAGTGATGCTATTGATAGCCTTTGCTGGCTGCGCATATTTGTTCAAACTCAATCACCATGATATTTATTTGATACATTTTAAAACATTACAATATAATTAATATAGTTGATTATTATATTACAGTGCATTTGTGACATTAAGTAACCTTTACATACAATACAGTAAGTCCTTTAGTAGGTTAACAATAGCTTATTTTGCTACAAAACCATATGCAACAACTGAAGTATGCACTAAATTAATAAAATATTTAAACTAAAATATTTAAGGAAAACCCCAAGTCTGCTAGGCTAATCCTATACTATAAGCTGCATCAGAGGACAGCTAGTTGCATAGGCCTAAACAAATTGCACAGTTGCTATTTTGACCCAGCTTTTGCTTTTATGGTAATATTCCAGCGAAATCCAAGTATGTGTCTGATCCTTCTGCGTTTCACAGACCCCGCTGGTTAACATCCTTGCCTCTAATGACTTGTGTGTCGTGTATTCTTGAATTTAAAAAAAAAAGAGTAACATTTAAATATATAAAAATACAGACTCTGAAGGTATGCAGTGGCATCTGGCACCAAGAAGTCAGCAGCAGATCCTTGTCCTGTATGTAGTGAGGTGTGGCCTCCATGTATGTCCAGCACATACCACAGACAATCTTCAGTAGACTGAGATCTGAGGAATTAGGAGTCCAAGTCAACAAGCTTGAACTCTTCCTTAAACCATTTGCAGTGTGCATTGTGCCTCATCCTGCTGAAAGAGGCCACTACCATTAGAAAATAAAGGGGTGTAACTGGTCTGCACCAGTTTTTAAGTAGGTGGCAAGGGGCAAAATAACAACCACCAACATTTCCCAGAGCATCAAACTGCCTCCTATAGTGTATCCTGGTACAATGTTTGCCCCAAGTAAACGACACACATGCACCTGGCCATCCACAGGATGGGAAAAAAATGTGATTCAGTGCACTTTTGGAGGTAAGTAGCTTGTAGCCCCATACAAAGCAAGCTGCGATGCATGATGCATTGAATTTTTTCAGCAATGTGTGCTACAGTATCTCTTCTGTGGGACTGAACCAGATGAGCTAGCCTTCACTTCCTCACACATCAACAGGTTTTGGACACCCATGATTCTGTTGTGGGCTGCCCTTCCTTTGACCACTTTTGCAGGAGCTAACCACTACATCCCAGGAACAGCCCTCAAGACCTATTCTGGAGATGCTGCCATCACAATTTTCCAAAAAAATTTGTTGTTGGAGTCCTTACACTTGCCCATTTTTCATGCATTCACCACATCAACTTCAACAGCTAACCATTACACTGTCTGACAAATATATCCCCATTCACACTCTTCCTCCTAAAAAGTAATTAACTTTATTTTAATTTAACTGACTAGAAGATATAAACGAACTGAAAAGGTATTACTTTCCACCACAGAAGGTAATCAAGTATTATTGAGTAATGAGGCCATCACATTACAACACATTCTGGGAGGCAGGCACGCCCTCTATTGGTCATCAATGTACCCAGTGTGTAGTGTGTAATTTTGAAGGGCGAATGCCCTAACCACTAGGCTACCAACTAGTTTTATAAGGCTTAGAAAGGTTTATAAGTTTTAGAAAGAAATCGTGTACAACTTCTTAACTTTTGTAGGACTTAACTTTTTTTTTCTTAACTTTTGAAAAAAGAATCTTAACATTTCTGGAAAAAAGCTTCTACTTTAACACATTTACCAACTTCAGATCTTCTGTGCATCTTTGACAAACAACACGGTAATCTATTTAGCTGAGAAAGGTGCTTTTCTAAAAAGGAGGCCTTATAGGTTGTGTATTCTGTGGTTAGAAACGCTGAGGAAGCCTAACAAGCTGTCTGAGATTGCATGTAAGTGGTACCTGGAGACACCCTAATGATGTTTCTGAGCATGCTGAACGAATCAGTCAGGATTTGTTTTCACTCTGGCACACGCAATCCAACTGTCTGGAGTCAAAAAAAAAATCAAAAAATCAGTGCATTCCCATAGAAGCTTAGCTGGTTGTAAACAAATTTTTGACCGAGGCCAAAGTCATATGATCAGCACTGCCCTCAAGAATGCATGCATTCCATTCTTACTCATACCTTGTGTAACATACTGGGTTCATGCTTCAACTATTTCTTACTGGTTGAGCTTGAAAACCATGTTTTGATAACGTAGATCTAGAGATGCATCGGTACCAAGATGTGATGCTTTTAAATCCTGATATTTGTACTAGTCAGTTTTTTATGTGTTTAAATATTTCATTTGGTAAAAGCAGCTTTGTGTCCCAAATAAAACATACTAAGCACAAATGAACAGCATTTACAACTTTGATAACTTTAAATCAGAGCTCCAAAAAGTCATTGGGCTTTTAAATGTGTCCATTTCCAATAATCTTTATACAGGGAGTGCAGAATTATTTTTGAGGAATAATTTTATTATTGAACAACAACCATGTTCTCAATGAACCCAAAAAACTCATTAATATCAAAGCTGAATATT
>JBBIGB010000084.1:7187920-7200013 GCA_037577075.1 Alestopetersius hilgendorfi
GTGTGTGTGTGTGTGTGTGTGTGTGTGTGTGTGTGTGTGTGCGTGCGTGCGTGCGTGCGTGCGTGCGTGCGTGCGTGTATGTAGATCAGTTGAGCAAATCAATAAATTAACCTTATAGGTCTAAACACAATGGGCAGTGTATGTACAATTGAGAAGACCAGTGTGTTGTGGTGCATGTTCATTTACAGGTTTTTTATACCTGAAAAGCTCTTATGACACTGGGATGGAATTTGGTTATGTAGGCTAAAACTGATCATTCATCCGTAGCTGTTTCTCTTAAAAGATATCGTAGGAAAAATATGCATTTTGGAGTAATGAACATCCTAAGAGTTAACATCGGTGTGTTCTAGTTCATACCTCACTAATCCAATTGTTTCTGCAACAGTGTGCCGCAGATTTATTGGATAGTTTGTTATATTTAGAAAAGTCCTACCCACGGCTTTATGCATTGTCATTACCGTCTGTTAAACATCACATCTGCTGGTTTTACACATGATTATGATCCACTCTTGTATCGAAGCTAATATATCTGTAGTGGTGCTTTTGGTTCTCTCTGTATTATCCAGCTTGCATTTCTCTTTCTGTCTCGCTTTAATTCTGCACCATTTGTGATATAAGGGCACTGGATTGCAGTGTCAGATGGTGAACGCTGTACTTGCCTACGTGTCTTGATGAATGTCATGGCACTCTTTAACCAGCTTCTGATGCCATCTGTGTAAGGAGATTTTTTTAATGCACTGCAGCATATTTTATGTTGGTAGAATTTCTGCCTATGCTTTACAGCCTGGTGTTTATTTTTGCCTTGCTTGGTTGATAAAATGAGTTTCCTTTAGTTTTGGTCAGCTGAAGCAAGTATGAAAAGCATTTGAGGTGGTGTGTAATTGCACTGGTGGCGATTTTGTTTCTCTTCCTCAGTTTTGCCTTCATTTCTTTCTGTTTGGTCCGAAGGTTGCATCATCATAACCTTGTGTTTGCGAAACTGCTCTGAATGCTTGGTGAGAAGAGCATTTGCTCAAGATGTTCAGTGTGGGTTTCTTTTTCTTTGCCAGTTCACAGAGGAGAAGCTGGGCCAGGCAGAGAAGACCGAGCTGGACGCCCACCTGGAGAACCTGATCGCCAGAGGAGACTGCACCAAGAACTGGACTGAGAAGATCTTTAGGCAGACTGAAATTTTGCTGCAGCCGAACCCCAGTAAGGTTAACTCCTTATACGAACTGCTTAAATGGAGCTTGAAGAATAAGTTGAGTGTTCTGTAGATAAACTGCTATATATGTCCAGTAGATGAATAGATAAATTGGTAGATCCCAGACTGAATATTTGGATAACACGGGCCTAGAGACGGCACAATACCACTCTTTCTTTATTTAGAATGTGTTTGGCTAAACTTTGAACTGAAGTAACTTCCCTTAAGATAGCTATTTAAATTGACTTGTTAAAACTGCTCAAAATGTAAATGCGTAGAAGAGAAATGACAGCAAAAGCAAGTTAATGTTAGCAAAGTATACACAATACGTTAAATCTGGGCTGCTATAAACAGTATTAAACCCAATGTTTAAAAATGAATGTTCACTACTGCCTATTTGGCTGCAAAGAAATGAAATACTTCTAAACAGGGGCAGTTTGTGCATGATTATGGAGACCACAGGCAAAAAATCGTACCAGGAACCCGGTACTGCTCAATAAACGATCTATTTCTGAACACCCCCTTATTTATCATATCTATGATCTATTCTACCTATCCTGTTAGATGAGTCCTGTATGAGCTGTCCAGTGTCTGTGACTGATGTTGGCCCTTTGTCTTGTAAATGTTGGTTCTAGTTTGATGTTTTAATGTTGAGAAAAATCGTATAATGTCGGTATTAGCATTAGCACTGTAGGGTTCCGCCTCCACAAATGATGCATGAAGACGCATTTGAGAGGATACACAAAAAAAAAATCTGAAAAATGTAATACGTGGTAACCTTAAAATGTCTGTAATACACTATATGGACAAAAGTATTGGGACAAACCTTGGGACAAAAATATTTGGATGTTTGAACACACAAACATTTTGGACAACGGGATGCTTCCAACTTTGTGGACAGAGTTTAGGAAAGAACTGGAGTTTTGGTGTGGAAGAACTTGAGTGACCCGCAAAGAGTCCTGACCTCAACCCCATCCATCACCTTTGAGATTAACTGGATTTCAGTCAAGCCTTTCTCGTCCAGCATCAGTGCCCGACATCATAAATGCTCTACATAATGAATGGGCACAAATTCCCACAGAAACTCAAATCTTAGGGAAAGCCTTCCAAGAAGAGAGGATGCTGTTAAAGATGCAAAGGGGGGGGGGGACCAGTTCCATATTAAAGTCTATGTATATGAATAAAACGTCATTAAAGTCCCTGTTGGTGTAGTGGTCAGGCATTCTAGTACCTTTGTCCATATAGTGTAGTTTGGCATGACGGCACTTCCTGTCAGGTCTTTCACTTCCACTTATTTCATGCTCTCAGTTTAAAAACTTTATGAATCTGTTTCACCCAAAGATTAATTTGTCTTAACTGCCATCTAACAGTAGATTTTTCTACACACAAATGTAAGGCCTAAAGAAAACAGTCCACAGTTCAGTATGCCTGCTATGGCGTATACAAAAGAATGGATGAACTGATCTGTAGCTGCTGACTAGGGCCTGACAGATATATTGCTTGGCTAATAATATATGCTAATATTAACGTCCCACATATTTGTCATGGTCTGTAAAAACAGCACCAATATTCAGTGATTTGTCTTCTGTTGTAACATTAAGAAACCAGATGGTAATGGTTTATGATCAGATGATCATTTTGGTACACATTGCTAAACTGACAGCTGTTTCCTATTCACTCTGATTTTACTACTGCAGGTTCAGGTGGTATGAGTAATAATAGGCATCCAAATCAGACTTTAGTATGAGCATAACATGTTATGACCCTCAAATTGACAAAGTGCTAATTAACAGAAACAAAAACTATTATTTACATGTTATTTTCTCCCTAATTTAGTTGTCACCAATTCCCCCTGTTAGTTAAATCTCTCCTTATCTCACGTGATGCTATCAAGCTGGGAAGTGAAGGTTAGCACATGCGTCTTGTGAGACATGGGAAGCTAGGCACTCTATTTTTTTCAAACTGTTTCTAATGCAGGATGAGAACGGTAACTGCCAAGGGGAGGACCATCTTACCCACCCAGAGAGAGCAGGGTCACTATTTAAATGTGTTTTCCCACCAGACAGTGTGGTACAGCTTGTTGTATAACGGAGTACCCATGCTAGACATCTGCACACCCAGCCGCTACAAACCATGACAACAAAAAATATTTGTTTCATAGCTGAACATGCTGGGTTTGTGAAACACACCTCAAACTAATTGTATTATTTTAATTTCATTTGTTATTTTCATTTTTCAAGGCATATTGTTTTCCACCCTTAAGTATCTCTTTTATAACCTCCCAGTTCTGTTTATGCTTGCACCAGATTTTACACACAGCTGACTGAAAACAGCAAGCATCTTTTTTTCCATCCACTGTGTTTGATTTCCTTCTTGATGGAGCTTAGTTTTATTTGATGGCTTTCTTGTTGGGGTTAAGTTCAATTAGCCAAGCCCAACAGCTCGTTAAGGCCTGCAAGCACTCTCTTTTAACTGCAGACTCATTAGTATTTGTTTTAGAAATGCAAAAAAACAAAGGTGATTTTAATATTTGTCTGCTTGATCTAGAATAAAATTGCCATTAATTAAAACGATGTAATTTGTCTTATGTTTCACAAAACATTCAGCTATTAAGCAAAATCTGTTAATTTCTTTATCACAGGGATGGTTTTTCAGACCCTTACTTACTGACCAGTTTCGATCCTGAGCTGATAATGTTCAGCCAAGAGCCATTCCTAACACAGCTAACACTACCTAAAGGATGTATGCATGTGTGCAAAATGTCATAAAAAAAAACAAACTGATCCTGACCTAAGGTTGTACATATACTTAACCAGGGCAATAAATAAAGCAAACTGTGAAGCATGGATGAACTAGACCATCAGTTGGTCAAACAATCTATATTGTGCTGTACTACACTGTCCAGTCGAAAAGCTCCAATAAGTGGCACCTCTCACAATCTCCAGACAACAGTGGTACCAATTTTTAACCATAGTAAGATAGTAATCTGCCAATATTTAAAAAAATGTAAGAGTAATTTTTGCTCTTTAAAATATAAAAAATGCCAGCATCTGAAGTGGTTGAGAGGAAGGTGAGCACTTTGAATGAACTCTGCATCAGTTTAGTGTGGACCTTTTAGTGAGATGTTGATTTTTGTCATGGCAGTAAATGAGAGAACTCTAACCTGTGACTTTCTGACCCTCCCCATGCTCCAGTTGACCACACTGGTAAGTCCTGCGCTTCAGGTCACAACCTCAACCCCCTTCCCCTAATGTCCCATTTTGAGCGTTGAGGCCAAAAGCCAGCCATGGTGCAGCTTCTGTGGAAGATAATGGAGAAAACTGTAAACGGTCCTTTGACTGCTGTCATTGCAAGCAGTTATACGTTACGGCTTAATAAAGATAATGATTAGCAAAGTGACTCACCCACTTCCCAATGTGTGCTTTTACTACCAGTGTTTGCCATTTGAGCCTCTTGATAACCAATGCTGTCGTGAGAGAGCGATCAAAACAAGTAATTGTGCCTTTCCCCTCATCAGGCAACTGGTGGAAAATTCAAAAATCCTTTTCTTCCATCATAAATCCATAATGAATCCACAAGGGGCTTTCCATTTTATTATCTATGACCATACATTTCAGATAAGAGCTGTTGATGAATCAGCATGCGATGTAATGTGTCGGTGATAATTTCCATATTATGCTAAGAAGATGTTGAAAATTAAAAGAAGTTGTTGAAAAAACAAGGCCTTTAGTGTAGTAGGTGGTTAATCTGATGCAGCAGGGTAGACTTACAAAGCAATATAGACTGTAAATACAGTGCTGTTCAAAAGCTTGAGCTCCTCCTCTTTTCATATTTTGTTTCCAAAAACTTAATGTAGTCTTAAGAAACAGGTCCCTGCGTTTCCTGAAGAGCTCTTAATGACTTTAATCTTTAATCCAGTCCCTGAACCAGACCAGTTTCAGAGGGATGTTCAAATATATCAAAACCATCTAACTTAGGGTCTGAACCACTGAAGAAACAGGAGCAGATGATTTCAGATGATCAGGCGATGCTCGGCATACTGATGGTGCTGAATGCTGAGTGGTTGGAACTCTTTTATCTAGACGCCTTGTATCTTTAGGCACTTTGCAGCCTGTTACAGTAAACCATTTTTCCTTTCTTTAGTTTAATCAATATGACAAACATGCATTTTCTTGGCGAAAACAATGTGATGCAAAGTCAAATATAATGAAATGTGTGATGACTCAAGACTTTTGAACAGTAAACATGTACACTTTTCCATAACATCTGTATGGATGACGGTCACACAGTATATTAGAGCATCATCTTTTCTTTTCTGCTCCAGTTTTGCTGACCTCTCAGTATTTTAAACGTTCTTCGGTTACACTATTAATGAGATATTGATCCAGGAGGAGAGATGTCACTCATTTCTTCAATCATTCGTGTGGAGGAAGCTTTTATTAGACCGAAAGCCGAAGAAGTCTGGTGCGCAAGTCAGCAAAGTAGAGCTGTTCAGTGAAAGCAAGACAGTAGAGCTCTGACAGTTTTATAAAAACTTCCAATGCTATAAAACAATTGCCCCACATTAGGCATTATATGTTTATCAAGAACGGGAAAACACTTTTTCAACGCCACTGCGTTTCTTGCAGGCTCCATGAGGGGGTTGAATGCATAAAAACTCTGCCCACCAAGTGGCTCTGGGATTTTTTCACACAGAGGCTCGCTGTTGGGTTCCTGCTCAAGAGGGGCTTTCTGTAGAGATTCTGTGTAGTTTGTGTTGTCATGTGCATTTGTTCTTTTTGTGTGTCTGTGTCTGTCGGCTCAGTGTCATGTTCGATATTAATCACACCAGTAACTGTAGATCAAACAATCTGCAGTTTGAGCCTCCAAACATCCCCCTTAGTACAATGGGAATCGATTTGCAATGAAAAACAAGAGAACCCTGGTTCTCTCTCTCACTCTCACTCTCTCTCCTGTTTGCTCTCGCTCTCTCTCTTGCTGTCTCTCTCTCTCTCTGCTTCCCTTTCCATCATCTCACCACATTGACTCAAGCTCCTTTTTCTGAATAACTATTTCAGTAGATATTAGAATGCCAACTAGAACAGAAGAAATATTTATATCCGTATTTAGTTGTGTGTATATATATAACCGAAGATTTTCTTTTTTCTGAATCATTTGTTATAGATTTGTACATAGAAATAAATTTGTGGGGCATGCCTTTTATGAGAATATGATTACTTCACTTATTTTATAGAGGGGAGTTCCAGATATGTCTCCTTAAGTATCCCGGTTATAGCCTTGATGTGAGCTGTAAGACATCTCAGCTGCTGCAGCAGGCTGCCTCACGTGGGACATTTTTAAAAATCGAGAGTAGAACGTCAGTAATGGGAGAGATTCTGTTAGTTTTTAAGAGTAAAAATCCATAAAATGATTTGCCTTTCATATTTCTTGTCACATTTGAATTGCTACAATAAATGCTTTTCCAGCTTAGTTAGAGGAGAGTTAGTCCAACTCAGAAACACAGTTTGCAGTTCATTTAGGGAGGGAGAACATGAGGTGACCTTAAGATATTTGCCCTCCTAATCTGAGTGTCCACTCAGGTGCTCGCATTGAGGAGTTCTTCTATGAGAAACTGGACAGAAAGATCCCGATGAGAACCACCAATGGGGAGTTGCTGGGACAGTACATGCAAGACGCTGCCAAGGACTTTGGACCTGGAACTCCTTATGGTAAGTATAGAGTCATACCAGACTGCACTGACCTGTTACAGCCCAGAGCATACCGGCCTGGTCTTGAAACCAACCTTCTGTTGTCTGTCAGAGAGTCAGGTGCGTTTTAAGTAAAGTAAAGCAGCCCTGTCATGTGTGAACACACCACAACACACAGTGTACAATTCTTTCTCTGCATTTAACCTATTTGCCATGAGAAGCAGTGGGCAACCAGCGATGCAGTGTGTGAGGATGGATTTTGCTCAAAGGTACCTCAGTGGTGCCACTGGCAGTCCTGGGATTCTAACCCATGCCCATCTGATTGCAGGGGCAACTTCCTAACCACCAGGCCTCCAGCTGCCCATGTGGTTTCTTACTTAAGATTGCAACTGCAACCTACCAATAGGCAAAATAACCAACAATAAAAGGCTATTTTCTATTTTCAATCCAGCAACTCCGATTTGCACCCAAAACTAACTGCAACACTTTATTTCCCTTCAGAATAATTTGACATAAAATTTGATAGAAAAAGAAATAAAAACATTTAATACTTGAAAAACCAACTAAGCAGCCTGGATGCTGTAAGCTCAGATCATTCTCAGTCGTCAGCAGTAGAGGGTGCACTTGTACCATTTTAAAGTAGCCACGTTTTTGTTAATATATTCAATACTTTTCTTTTTTTTTTATTCCATCACCGAATACAGAATACAGAATATTCTGGATACTATCGCTCAGATACAATACATCTTAGGCCAACATTCTCAGTGACTGTGTGCAACACTGTTATTCTACAAGTTACCACGTTTACAGCTTTCGACTCTGTAAGTGTGATCAGTATTCACTTAGAACAATCTTTTTACAAATGGTATATGTGCATCAAAATTGACTCCACACAAAGGCATACATTTGCAGGAGTGATGTGTCTCTTTCAGTATTTGGAGCAGGATGTCCCCCTGAATAATTTATTCTCAGCACATCTGGATTTTACTTTTGTTGTGATTACATACAGTTGGTAGTTTTGATCCAAAAACATATGAAATAAAAATCTCGTAATTTTGTGAACAACTAAACAGTGAGGGTCTTTTGCTGTAAGTCTATATTTTCTTTTACAGCTTTACATCCTTGCGAACTCAAGATTCATGGGAAGTGGGGTCTGTTTGCATTCAGAATGTGTATAGACTCTGTAGCCTAGTTGTTGGGGCGTTCCACATGCGAAGTTGTGGGTTTGATTCCCAAGACTGTTTAGCGCCTTAATGCAAGATACCTTCCCCACACACCGCTCTCCGGGTGCTGTGTTCCTGGCTGCCTGCTGGGTTAAATGCAGAGGAAGAATTTTGTGCTGTTCACACTGTGTGCTGTGGTGCGTTTGCATGTGACAGATTGGTCACTTTCACAAATAACGAATCTTTCCTGTTAAACCTGTAGCAGACTGAGATCCACTTTGAACTTCTGGCAAGTAACTCTCACCTAAATTACAAACACTAATACTGTAGCCTGGTTTGTTTCAAAGGGTTTAGTAGGTCTAGACAGATTTGTTTGCCTTGTCAAACCTGCTCCACCACCTTCCAGTGCTAGGGGCAACTCCTTAACCACTAATTCACCACCTGCCCCCAGTCTGTGTCATTCCATCGTTCCTGTTACCGTGCTCCTCACTCTACCCTATTTCTAACACTGCACTAATCCAAAGGTCTGTGCAGTGAAGAAAAGAAAGCCTGGTATTTGAACCTGATATTAGCATCTTGTTTTTGTTTTTGATAACTTCTATTTCTGTTTAGGAGGTGATGAACTGTCTGATTTAACATCTGATATTACAGAAAACTAAAAGTAATGATTCTGCATTAAAATATCAGTGATTCTGGTGAGAGGGAGACTGATGATCCAGGATGTTTAATATAACACAGGTCAACAAAAAACATTGTCATCATCAGAAACCACAATGCACTTTTCCAAATCTGTTTTTCATGCTGATCTACTTTTAGATCTACTTTCAGTTGTTTTCAGTCACATCAACCTTTTGAATTATGAGTAATATTACATTTGCAATAGCCACCAATCAAATAAGTGTTATTTATATTTTCAGTGTGAAATCAGACAGGTGCACACTGTGGCATAGATATAATGATCAGTGTCAGTCAGCTACCACTGTTTCTGTTACCAGTAATTATACCAACTATCCTGCAATATGCAACTAGCTTCATCACAAACACTGTACGTGTGAGAAAAACTAAACACAGATTTGAAATCCACATGAAAAACACTACAAAACCCACATAAACTTATCTGTGATGATTTTGATGATTTTATCTCTTTAAGCAGCACACTATCCTGTTAAAAGAGGTCACTGCAATAAGGGAATTCTGTTGCCATGAAGTGGGTATATCTTACCTGACAGTTCTCTTGCTTGACAGGTGCCACTGTAACAAGATAATCAGTGTGATTCAGTGGTTTTAGTGTTGTGGCTGGTCAGTGTAATGTGCTTGCTCTGGCCAAAAACCAGTGTCAGTACTTACTCTGGTCCACAGTCAAAATGCTTCTTAAATACATTTAACCAGATTGTACTAACTTTGGGTTGCTAATAACAAAAATGATACCTAATAATGTCAATTGGCTATAATTTGTAAGATAATTTGGATCAGTAAGTCTCGTTATATATATGGGGTCGATGTTTCGGTGTGACCATTTTAAGTGCTGTATGGAAGCAGGGGTTATCATTTTTCAGAAACAAAAATGACTAATAGAAGTGTCACAGGTATTACATTCATTTATTCCTGTTGAACTGTCGAAATATGTGTTTGTTTATAAGTGTAAACTGCGTGAGCAAAGAAGGCTAGTTTATGCGTGAACAATGCAGATCAGTATTGCTATATTTGTGGGGAAGTTACCTTAAAATCCCAGAAACGCAGTATAACTGCTTAGCTAAATAAAGCATATCATCTTTACTTCAGGTGCCAAGTTGGAGAGACCAAGACAAGAGCTGGGCTCCAAACATTTGCTGCAACAGTTGTGCAACTTACCTATGCCAGTGGCTGAACAGAAAGAGAAAATCCATGCTATTTGTAGTATCCATGGTTTAGAGAGAGTCTACGGAGCATGTCAACAATTATTATTTTAGTGTGTTTGACAATGTGTGTGATTGCATAACTGAAAAGATTGAATATCTTTTATACAGTAGCCAATCAGCCTGTTTTATAGTCGTATCAGCACACCAAAATGCATCAGAATTGGCATGGTTTATTCCCGAAGCAAACAATTTCCAAAAATTTGTAGACCAGTGTTATCTATCTACAGTAAATGCTGAAATTGCCTTAAGCTCTCCAAATCTCTTCAGATCTCTAAATGTTTTGTTTTTGTAAGAGTCCTGCAATGCCATGCTTAAGGGGAGCTTTTTCAGAGCTAATTTCCTGTGAAAGTTATTTTTGAACATAACAGATCAAACATTTCCTGTTCCCATATCCACTTCCATCACAAGAAAAAAGATCCTCCTACACTTTTGGGCAACAGACTCAAACTACTCCGTTAAAGGGAGAGTCCGTCAACATCCGCAATGTATTTGTCAGTATGCTCTGACCTCTACAGCCAAAAGCTACAAACCACATGAATGAAAATCCAACAGTGGAACAATTATATTAACACTTCTGTAAACACGGCGCCTGTCAGAGAGGAGCTTTACTAACAAACCGGCTTAAATAGGATAATAAAAATTTAGCTCGTCATACTCTCCTCTGGTTCTCTCACTGTCCGCATATAGTTAGTTGCTTTGGATAAAAGCATCTGCCAAATGATTGTACTGTAATGTCATTTCCATGAGGAAATGTAAGGTGTGGTTGCTCTCCATTATTCCCCAGCTCACATAAACTCATTTCCTGACATTCATTGGCAGAAACAGGTAGGAAAAAAGTGTGGCCACAAAAGACAGCTGAAAACAGCAGAGTATAAAGTTCTTGCCAAGCGTAAGTAGCTGGCTCTATGAAAGTGCTCTATTCCTTAAGAGTAAGTATGAACACATTTCACCTACAGAAGCTATGTTTTGTTTTGAAATCAGCCTCAGTGCTGAACCAGAACAACCATCACTCAATCCTTTCATTTCCTTACTGTCCTGTGCTTTAGTGTTTTAAACACTGTTTATGAGCAGATATTCACACAAAACCAGCATTAGGGCCCTATTTTGCTCCATACAGTGCTGCAACGGATTTGTGCTGGCTGCTCTTCCACCTCTAGCTTGCAGAGTGAGGTGGAGTCACAATAAGTGAACCCAATGTGTGATTGTGTCAGTCAGTTGGGAAAATGATCAAACTTTTAATACTGGGCTCCTGGTCATTTCATCGAAAAGTTGTACATGCACTGTGGGCTTGGGGTAATAATGCATGTGGCGGAAAAGTGACAATATCTCAAAAACTAAAGGAGGAGAAGCGGTGCAAAAAATCAGCTTTAAGAATAATGGATATTATAAGCTTTAGAAAAATAGTAGTTCAATTGCTGATGCAGTCACACTGATAAGAGTATTGAGAAATATCTTTGTTTCAGAAGGCCCAGTCACGTTTGCTTTTGACAGAGAGTTTTCATTTCAATGCGATTTGCCTCAATAAGCGATGTTGTGTTGCAGACCATCAAGCCTAATTCGTTTAGTATCAAAATTTCACACACGTTTGCATTGAACTGTGCAGCATTAAAACAGTGTGTACTCCTAATGTTTCTTCTAACATTTCTTTCTCTGAAGAAACTTCTTTGGTACTTCTGTTTGTAGCAGACAGGTTAGACAGCCCATTTAATTTTTTCTTTTTTCTTTTTTTTAAACTACGGATCAGTTAGTGCTGTGCTGCAGTGAGTATATATTTATTTAGTAAACGTATTCAGTTTTGTGTCCTGTTCACATGAGCAAGAAGAGTTGGCGATTTACATAGATAAGTGAAAAATGACCGTTATGTTGGCAACAAGGTGAGGCTAGAAGTCTATTTTATGCAAATACTGAGTGACATGAAATGGCAGCTGGTTCCAGTCAAACATGGAGGAGAAACGCATTGTAGCAGTGTACACTTTCAGTATACTGCAGTGTACAGTTTATCTCTAAAAATGTACCGAGATATTTACAAAAAATATCTCGGTACATTTTTCTTCTTGGAGAAGAGTGGCCTAAATCATGAAGATGCCTGATATACAGTGGGATGCAAAAGTTTGGGCACCTTGTTAATAGACATTATATTCCTGTATAAATTGTTGGTTGTT
>JBBIGB010000084.1:7208240-7218266 GCA_037577075.1 Alestopetersius hilgendorfi
CCTGGAGCAACTTGGGGTTAAGGGTCTTGCTCAGGGACCCAGTGGTGGTGCTGAAGGTAGGATTCGAACCCATGACACTCTTGGTCCAAAGGCAAGTATCCTACCAACTCAGTTGCTTATTGATGATCAAACACATGACCAGGGATTGACGTAAGTGGCTCTTCACAGCGCAAATGCTTACCTAATTTGTTACGTCACACTGCTGCATAACCCCCCCGGAACCACGTCGAGACATAGCCCCCGGCACGGAAACCCCGGCATGGACAAACACCCACCCCTCCAATTCCCCGAACCATGTTGCCCCCTGGAACCATGCGGAGACACAGACATTTTATTTTCTTTTTTTGATGCATACCGGTTCATTCGTGTAGGTACTCTGAGTAATGAATTATATCAACCCCTGCCCATGACCCATTTTCACATTTCCTATAATTTTGGGCTGTTTACCAAAGATGCCAAAATATAGCATAACAAGAAAAGTGATCTTCCGTCATATGTCTGTGTTCCTCAAAACAAATGAAAGGATGAGTCAATAGGCTTTGATTCATTTTGATGTGTTACTCTGTTTGAGAATTTGCTTTTTTTTTTTTTTTTTTTTTTGTCCATCCGTCCATACACAGTCCTTTCAGTGGGCTAGCGAGTTTGAGGAGCCAAGTGTGAATGCTGAAGGAAAGGTGAAGAAATTCTAGTTGCAGAGACTAGTCCTAGATACTCGTTTAGTAAGATGGGCACGCCAAGCTGCATTACGTATGTTTTTTATTTTTTTCTAATTTGGTTAAAAATGTAAGGAGCATTATTGCGGAGCAGTTACTACAACACTTAATGTTCCTTCATTTCTGTGTGCCGTACTGTGCAACCAGAACATACACATTCAAAAGTGAGAACTGTCAGATCAGATTTTAATTTGATCTCTACAGTGAACGTAGCCAAAGCTACTTTCACTTTCTTTTGTACGGTATTCCGGGATCATGGAGGATCCTTCAAAACTGTAACACTAATCGTCCATAGTAATATTCTCAGAGGTGGCCATCACAATGTTTCAATCATGATCTTCCACAAATTACATTGACATACTACTCCTGAAGCCATGCCTTTGTTATTAAGCTGCCAGAAGGGGTTCCAAACCAACAAGCAAACGTAGTGCAGCTTTAGAAGTGCTCTAGTAGCATCTATTTGATTGCTCATCAAGTTGAGCTTAAACAAAGTAGGTCTGTGTATTTTTAAATAATTCTCCCCCCACCCCCCAATGGCTCTCCATTCAGAGAACACATTTTTTGATCTATATTTCTACTTTTCGTTTGAGAAACAAGATCAGTTTTAAAGTGTTATTCAAGATATTCTCCAAAGAATTAATCAAATGTATGTTTGTCACTGTTCTGTCATTGCAGTGTGTATGTCGTGTCTGCATCCACTGGAATGTGTTTGGAAACCCTGTGATATGTGATTTTTGATGTGTGGTCGCCCAGTTTTGTTGTGATGTTGCATGTGCTGAGAAATTCGTATCAACCTGAAATCAAAACGCTTCTTTTTGTATCATGACGGGAATGAAACTTCTTCTTCACCACTGAAACCAACATGCAGCCACACGTTTTTCTGATAAGCTGGATCAGGAAAAAGAAAGATAAAAAATAGTGAGAGTAAATGTCAGTGATGATTGATGTTTGGGTGTTCCAAGCACAGAGGCTTCACCTACAGTGTGTAGGAGTTGTCTCTTGGCTTGCTAGTCTGTGACTGCACCTCTATTATCTGCAACTGCAGAAGTTTAAAATGTGATGGGTGTGATAAGATGCTGGTTCCAGGCTAGTGTTTATGCTTTTAAGAATTTTCCCAGATGGAGAAACTTTAACAATGTGATTTTATTGCCATTTTGTAAAATTGTTATGCTAAATATAGCTATATCTACAGCACTGTGCCAAAGTCTGCTGAGCAAGCAGTTTAAAGCCAGCAAGTGATTTTCTGCTGGTCAACATTAGAACAAATGCAAATTTTCTTTGTAAAAAGAGCTGGTTAGAACACAGGTTCAGTTCCAGATTTCACCCCATTGCCTTCTGCCTTTGCATGGATTTGTGAAACGCCATTATCAGCTCACCTGATTTAATCTACACAAGGTATTTGATCAGAACTGCAATTAGTACTGGCCTTCCACGAGGAGAGGTCTGAGAATTGTTAAGCAAACACATAGATAAAATCACTGTTTACTGAATTAAAATTATTTATATATTAGTTTTTAAAACCATATAGTGTTCAACTAAACAGGTTTTAAGTATAATTTTCTCAGATGTCTTTTGTATAGTACTATATACTGTATGTCATTGCAATATCCACAGAATATGTAAACACTGGATTTGGCATCCTGTGTCGTGTCCCAAATTACGCCCACCTTAAAGAAATACTCCAGCTTATTCATACCTGTCACATTTATAGCATACGGTTGAATACTAAGTGTCCATAATTTGTAATTAGTGCAGTTCTAAATATATCAAGTTTGGACAGCAATGTATTAATGACTGCCTGTTCATGCACTGCATGTTACTATAGAGGCAGTGAGTGTAGCTTCTCACTAAAATACAGCTTTCATGAGAAACTTAGTGGCGTGTAAAAGTCCAACAGTAAAACAATTTGTTTTTATTTTATTGATCACCATATTTGTTCTTGATATGGTTCATCAAACTTGTATTTTTCTTGGCAAAACGCTCCTGCATGCGATTGTCAGCATCTCCGTTTGTCAATGGTTGCAAAGTGATGCAATTTGTTGGGCTTGAGGCAAGTTAGATATGGATGCCTAAACTAACTGTTTTAAACTTCGATAATCTGGCAATTGCTAATAATCCATACGCTTTTACAGGACTTTGCTGATGGTGGGATGTAGTTTAAACTTTCAGTTTTGAAGCTTGGGAAGAAAAGACAAAGCTTTTGTTTACTAAATACAAATACCAACTTGACGAACAACAGTTGTGGCATGATTCAGGCCACTCTCTATCGATTGTCATTCGACAGTATAACTCCTGTACTGGGAAAAGAACAGAAAGCCCCGTTGTAATAAAAGACAAAGGGAAGTAGCCCATTGGGTTCCATTGCAAGTAAGTTTTGAGTCCCTGGGCTTTACTGGGGCAAACGTTTCAAAATGATTGTCTGTTGTTATTGGCTGTAAGCTATAGATACAGTAGCTTGAGATTAGATTGCAAAAAAGCTGGAGTTTTCCTTTAATATTTAACATAAAATACATTAATAATAAAATGTGTATTGATACATTTTTCCTCTCACCCCCATATTTAAAATAGACACCCATCCTATGAGGGTTTTAATGAGACAAAGAACCCACTGCACATGAGTCATTAGCACAGTCAATATGATCTCACAGTCACTTGTGTTGTAATATTTAGCGTTACCGTGAACTGAGCTTCTTCTAATATGATGTCACTGTGTAACTGGACTCCTCTCTTATTTGTTCTGCTGCTCATAATCAGCTATGGAGTGAAGAGGTGGACAAAGTGAGTATACGCTAAACAAAGGACGGCAGTAGAATTAACTTGAACAAAGCTAATGTTTCGCAATTTCCTCTTTTTTCATGTGGAATAGCTTTTTGCACCAATTTACACCAAGTTGCCAGTTGCACCTTTGCTCACAGGCATGTTTATCAGAAACACTACCATCTTAAGTGTCACCACTTGGCTGAAAATTGTCCAAATATTTTCTTATCCAGTGGTGGTTATGTGGTTCATAGCCGCAGATGGGCTATAGTCAGTAATTATAAGCCTACAAAAAGCTTTGCTTAAAGCTTACAGTTTAGCCCCACCTGTATATTCTGTCCTTTTAAAAGGAATTTTCAAGCTGGACTACTTTTGGAAAGGTTTATGAACCCACACAAATGTTTGAAGTGGATTATAGTAGATTAGTTAAAGTTAATAAAAAAAAATTAATACAAGGAAAATTTAATGTGTCAATGTCATTGGCATGCATGTAATAACATACAAATTGTCCTATGAAAGGTACGGCAGAATAATAAGAAAAAGAAAGAAATAAAAACATTAGTATTTCTTTAAAGAGCCTTTGATGACTTGGAGCTAGCTGCTATTAAAACTAAGTGTGTATTAATCGTATTTGGATGAAAGCAGATATCACTATGTAAGAGTGTCTGTATGTATGTGTGTACCAGGCCGAGCAGGAGCTGCGAGTGGCTCAGACAGAGTTTGACAGACAGGCGGAGGTGACTCGTCTCCTCCTAGAAGGCATCAGCAGTACACATGTGAGTAAGAGGTTATTTTTAAAGAACGTATTTACGCAGTTTCATGTGATCATGTCTCTCCAGCTTTGTTTCGTTGTCAGTTTGTCAACATTGACACTACAGCACCTGATTTGGGATTGGATTATGTAGTTGCTTTATGTCATGAACACGAGTCAAGGGCTCGAATAACATTTAACAAGAAACAAATACGTAATGCAGTTCAGGTTTCAGAGGGAATGTTTTGTCAGAGCTAACCTGTGAACTGCTTGCTTTGGGATTTTACCTTTTTTAGCTCAGATTTCTCTCAATGTTTCTCTCTATAGTCTCATGGCTGATTCAGGGACATACTTGTATAACTACATATGTGAAAAAAAATCTTAAATCTTAGTTAGTTTTAATAAGGTATAAATAGGCTTATAAATCGATATCTGTTCTTTTTAACTGAGACTTTACCATCAGTCCTTTACCACTAAACCTTGATGTGTTGTGGTGATTTGATGTATGTTATGTTGGTTTCCATGGTATTTTGTAGCCAAGCCACTTACATGCCGTGTGTTTCAGCCTTCCTGTCTTATTTTGATCCTCACTCTCTCTCTTTGCTGCAGGTGAATCACTTGCGTTGCCTGCATGAGTTTGTGGAAGCTCAGGCTGCTTACTATGCTCAGTGTCACAAGCACATGCAAGAGCTGCAGAAGGAGCTTAGCAGGTGTGTGGAATTTCTAGTTGCTTGGTAAAGATCTGATTTAAACACCAACAGCATTGGCTCTTTTTCTGGCTTTGTAGACCAACATTACACTTTAGCCTAACAAAGTTCTTCCTGAACCTGCCGCCTACCATATACAATTCCACAAAAAAAATTACCAACTATTTAGTTATTTGAGTAACTAAAAGAAGTTTAAAGCTATTGCCCACTATCCTGTTTTTAGTGTTTAAATTAATTAATTGTATACAGGATAATTTGGTGTCTTAACAAGTCTTTCCTAACCGGAATGCCTCCTGATAAAATTCTGTCTCCATCTGAATGTCGCCCAACAAAATCCTGTCCCAACTCGAATGTTACCCGGGTACATTCTGTCCAAACTCTGCTGTAATACAGCAGAACCCGTCTGTGGTCTGAGAAATTTCTGTTTCAACCTGTTCCCCAACCCAACACCCCCCCACCCCTCCGGCAAAAGTCTGTCTCAACCTACGTTATGTCTGACCACAGAGGATAAACGTCTGCCAAATGAATGTAACGAAATGTATTGTAAAATATAAAAGTCACCTTTACTAAAGGCAGTATCTTCTGAAGTTACTTTTGCAACAGTGCTGGCCATCAATCATCAAGTAACCAATGAACCAATAAATGAAAAATAATACTCTTTCAGCTAAATTATTCAGCTAATTTTTACAATATTTTCCATCTATCAGTGCTTTTAAACAATATTCCAGTGGTTTTTAGTGCAGTTTTTACTCTGCAGAAATTAATGTGGTGAACACACCAGATTGATATTTAGTTTATTTTGAAGAACTGATGGTGTGTTTTAGATCATTTTTAAAGGAAAGTAACCATTCTGTCATACGTGAACACACCACAGCACACAGCATTTAACCCTTTCACCAAATGAAGCAGTGGGCATCCAGGAACACAGTGCCCGGAGCCGTGTATGGGGAACGGTACCTTACTCAAGGGTATCTCAGTGGTGCCACTAGCAGTCTTGGGATTTGAACTCACAACTTTCTGATTGTAAGGCGAATGCCCTAATCACTAGGCCACCAGCTGCCCACCGTTTTAGCGTTTTTATTTTAAGCATGTTTTGCCTCCAAAGTATCTTTGTTACACTTTGGTACTAATGACCGTTCATTGAAGGTAATCAGTCCCAGACCTTGACCTTTCCACCTCTGTGCTTTGCTTGGTGGAAGTCTTCTTCAGGCCTATTAGTTTCTATTTTCTAAACAATTACAGTCTTGGTTTAAATGGTTAAAGGGTCTTTTTTGGGCCACTATATTTAAAGCTCTACTTAGATGGTCAGCAAGGTAATGGTGGTTATTGTATGGGACGATGAATCCTCCTTAACATTTGCCCTGTTATTGCTACCTGACCGCTGTGGTTCATTACATCAGTTGGTTAGTAATGTGTAAATCCTGCTTCCTGCATGCCGTTTTGTGGCCAGTGTGGAAATACCACTCATGACTACATGGCCTTTTGCAGGAATGGGGCATGTTGGACCATCTGTGATGCCTTTTGTGGCAACTTTGCAGTTTTCTGTTATACAAGCACGTTAGTGGGGGTTATCCATAATCTTGCATGTAAATAAATTATGTATATTGCCCAGTCACAATGTCCTTTGCTTGGTTTTTAGTTTTAGATGGTTTAATTTTAAGAAGAACTACCTTTGTCAGAGGTGAGATGTTTCTATGCATACAAGAAACCGGTCCACCATTGCTGGAGAGGAGGTTTGTTGTGGGAAAAAAAGAATTTCACATGGGCATATCTGTGGCTGTTCTATGTCTAAAACCACTTCCCTTAATTTTCTTTCTCTTGGCCTTCAGTGCAAACGGAGATACGTAAGTAATTTCCTTCCTTATACATAATGACAAGAGGAAGCTTGACACAGTACTAATGTTTTTAAGGTAATAAATGGAGCTTATGTGAACTGTTTACTGCTCTCTGATTATTTTGACTAGGTTCCCCAATGCCTTCGCTGTTAACCCCTCCACATCAGGGATTTCGGCCGGTCCCTCACCTCTTTCCGCGGGTTCGGCTCCAGGCCGCCCTGAGGCCTCCTCCAGCCCTCTTGAGCCTGCCCCGCTGAAAATTGAGGAGGTGAAGCCTCCAGCTACAGGCACACGCAAGGCCAAAGTGCTGTATGACTACGACGCTGCAGACACAAGCGAGCTATCATTGCTTGCTGATGAGGTTTGTGTGTGTCATATGTGTATTATTACCCCCTAGACTACATTACAATATCATTCAATAACAACTGTGAAGCCAATATCTCACCAGTTCCCATTCTCTTTCATGCAGTTCTCTCAAAAATGAAGAGAAAATGGGGAGAGTTTTCTTGCACAAAAAAGCGATAAGCCAAACGACACTGGCGATATATTAGTGACCGATTCTTCTATTCTACTAAAGCGAATTTACAATCATTCGTCAAAATATCGGAGCAACATAACTGGATAGTGGCCTCTTTTATGTCTGGTTGATCAAGCTTTACAGCATGTGCTACAAAATGTTTTCACTTAAAAAAATGCTTCTCTACAGTCTTGAATTGTGCAGCTGTCAAAGCATTGGCCGGATCATTAAGAGGTTTCAAACTGGATCTCAGGGGATGCCATAGACATCCATGTTTGAGAGTCTGAAAAGGCACAACTGCCTTTGCCCTCTGTGGGTGTAGGTTGTAGAGTGGATGTAGAATGGCCCAACCTGCCCCTCAATCACCCACAGCAAACCCAGCGTGGGAATCTTTTGTGCTGATATGATGGAATTTAGTCGGTTGGTGTTCTCCTAGTACTGACACTATTTTAGCAGTGGTTTATGAAGTTGTTTGGGCGTTTCGTGTGAATATGTGTGAACCCTCCCACTGTTTGTGGGATTGTGTAAAAGAAGGTGACCTAACTAATGACAAGAATTGTCCATGTCTAAAATGCTTAATTACTCAGTTAAGAACATCTCCCTATCTGCAGCAAACTTGGTCTTACACGTATATATTATTCATTTATGTAAAATAATTGACACTCTAACTTGAACTACTTTATAAAAACTTCTAATTAAGTTATAATGGACCTTTCCAATGTTCTGCAAAGCATGTCCAACCTCTAGCAGTGGCTATAAGTGTGGGCTCACATATATCCACTTGCCTTTTAAGTGGTTAATTTCTAGTTGTATGGAGCTAAAATTACCTTGTGAAATCATGGGACTTCCATGTATTTATGTTTCCTGACCTGCACAGTTCCATCCTACACAGACTGTTCACACGGGATAAAGGATGTTTGCTTCATCCCACTCTATTTTTGACCCTAAATTAAGGATGAAAGGACAGAGGTTAAATTTACACGCAATTGTATGAAAAGGTTTTGCTTCAGTTATTTTCTCATGAATACATTAATAGATCCTTCTTGTTCAGTCCAGAATAACCACAAGCATGTGTTGCATTTCTGCAAGACAACTGAAGTGCGTTCCACCAATCACATATGATGGGTCTTTTATATTATGATTAAACAGTGAAACTAAAAAACAATGTGTGGGCTCACATATATCCACTTGCTGTTAAAGGGGTTAAAATGTGTGTCTAGAGCAAGTTTTGATCACTCAACCTCTGACTCTTCATAGCAGTGCTATACCCACTGAGCGCTGGGACAGGGCTTAGTTCACAGGTAGAAAAAGATGCCTGAAAACAGGTGGGGAAAAAAAAAGGATGCGACGGAACAGACACAAACACCCACTTCAAACCACTTCAGCTGATACCAATATATTGTTTGCTTTGTTAATAACCAGAACGGCCGTTACAAGTGTTTTTCATTCATAAATTACTGCATGTACACCCTCAGGGCTAAATATCAGCTAACTGGCAGCTTACTGGCTAACTAACAAGGGTCCAAACCCAACAGCAGACTGACAAAATTTTCTTTAGACCTGGCCATTGATGGACAAAATTCTGTCCAGACCCAAGCAACCCTTGAAATTCTGATTCACCACATCTACCAGCCAATGGAGACTAAATAAAACTCTTGGATTTTTATCATGGAACTTAATCAGTAATTTTAAAGATAATGATGGCCACCACACATTCTATGCATCAGTATTGGCGCACACTTTTGAATGTCAGTTTAATTGTCAACACAAGTGACTCTAGCATGCTAGACAAAAAATGCTGAAGGTCATTAAAGTAGGGTGAAACCTAAATCAGATCTGAGCCTATGTCCTAACCTAAACAAACCTGAAAAGATAGGCCCTGACAAGCTCTGATGCTCATTTTAAGCTCTGCTTGTCCTATTGTGTATGCTGCCATGCCAGTTTGTGGACTTCTGTTATAGTTACTGGATTACCTCATGGTCATGGGGAATTCTTGATCCAGGTATTTGTACAAATGTAGACTTTTAAAAATACCAAATAGGTCACATTAGCACTGGGGCAGCCCCCATGCAATCACAGGTTTGGCAGGACCCATACCTCAGACTTCGGTGCAGCTGGCCGCCTACATCTGGAATCTGGAATCTGACCTGATTTTGCTACTGGATTACACACACTCGAGATTCAGAACCTACACATAATGAGTTATTTGGAACTGACGAAGTCCAGCTGAGGCTGTAAGATCAACAGGGTGAAATGAGCCGCTACATGAGTCACCAAACGCTCTGATCTTAAGAGGGCATTTCCGAGTTTGTCATGAAGCATTCCTTGTTGGATGAAAGTTTTTTAAGACATTTGAAGTTAAGGTTTATAAGCAGTCTTGTGCCCTAGTTGCATCATTTTATCTGGAAGTTAAGCAGACAAAGAGGACATAGTTGTGTGTCTGCATCAGTTGCCCAGACCAGACCATATATCCTAATCATTTGTACATGACCAGCCTCCAGCTTCTCTTTAGCTCTGACAATTGCAAGCTATTTTTTATTAATGTTCCATAAAGATTGCTGTGTATTAATGAGCTCCGTTCAGACTGGCTGCCCTGTATTGTGCCTCAACCACAAAGCAGTCTGGTGCGAAACACTGCATTAATGAGTGGTGGTATGTATGTGTGGGTTTGTGTGTGTGTGTATATATATATATATATACACTACCGGTCAAAAGTTTTAGAACACCCCAATGTTTCAAGCTTTAT
>JBBIGB010000084.1:7382947-7393645 GCA_037577075.1 Alestopetersius hilgendorfi
TGTAGTTGGTGTGTTAAGAATATCTCTACTA
The DNA here is from genome assembly GCA_037577075.1 of Alestopetersius hilgendorfi. Taxonomy (NCBI): domain Eukaryota; kingdom Metazoa; phylum Chordata; class Actinopteri; order Characiformes; family Alestidae; genus Alestopetersius; species Alestopetersius hilgendorfi. The sequence continues at coordinate 7,382,979 of JBBIGB010000084.1, forward strand.
TCTGTTCTATGAACTTTTGCTCTAAAAGCACCTGTAGCAGCCTACCTGGTATCTCTATATCGGTCCATTTCTGGAAGGAGCCACTAAAGGTATGCAGGTCCTGCTGGAAGTCAGCGCTGCTGGCCAGCTGGAGCTCATCACAGCCCTCCTCAGTGTGGCAGCGTGAGTCGAACTTCACTGACAGGTAAAAGGCCCCAGGGATGTGCACCTTGTCCTGACACAACAGAGACAAAGCAAGATCTCAGATTTGGCACGGGAGCTGCTGCTGCTGCATAGGAAAAAAACTGCTGACAGAGGAAATTTCAAGTATAATCTGCGATTCAATGCTTTCACTTGCAGTTTATTATTTTTGGCCAAAATTATTACATTGATGGACCACAAAAATGGTCAGGGTGCTTTCTGATTGGTCAAAGTGTTCTCAGCACAATATAAAAGATACAGTGAATGATCAAAAGACTTTAGTATTGTTTAATATAATATCGCAAAATGACATGCATTTTGTACCTCAAAGTTGGTGTTGTTTTCGTATGGGTGTTTGGACTCGCGGACTTGAACTGCCATCCCAGGCTCCTCCATGAACTGACAAGCTGTCAGGGACAGACTACCCAGCATGTTTTGGCTGCAGCCCTTCAACACTTTCTGTAGAATCTGAGGCAAGACAAGATGGGACAAGCAAGCATGAGCGCATATATACACACAGACACAGAGACATTTCCATTTTTTGAATTTTTTTTTTTCAACAATAAATTACTAGAAATAGCTACATATGAGGTGATAGCAATAACAATCTGATATTTTTTGCTTTAAAAGTCTGTTCAGAATGGTCTTTCTGAACGTCCATACTACGTTCAGTCCTTCACTTAGGACAAAATACGTTGCCAAAGACACATAACGTGAATGCGAACTACTTCTGACAAGATTTGTTAAGACTGGACTTGATTCGTTCTTTTTTTCCTCCACTATCCAATCCTGTATTTTCTACTGATATCATCCAGATACAGGCACCAGGTATTAAATCGATGCCACATCTATTTACTATCATCACTAAATATGGCTGTATACATTTAACCTTACCTGAAGACCACTTAAATAGTGTTTCTTTTGAAAGGTGTGAAACCTGTAGTAAAATGTCCAAAGAAAAATTGATTCCTTATGTAGGCCAGCAAAAGGTCACCACACTGCCCTCACTCACCCTCTCCCATAAAGCCTTCTCCTCCAGCTGCATCAGCATGTCAAGGATGTAGGCCATGTGAGAAGCTCCACTCAGCTCCAGGTCCTCCTCTCTAATGGGGACACCAGAAGGCCAGTCTGCCAGCAGAGAAGCCAGTACGTGCCGTGCGTATAGGATGGCTATGGCCTCGTTGACCTTGAAAAGGTACTGTCGGACAGACTTGTTGCTGCGTGCATCCAGTTCTTTATGCAGGAGAGCTGAGCTTTTGGTGCGTCGCTGCTTGGCATAACTGAGCTGCAGGTCACTCTCTGTAATGGTGATCAGCTTCTGGGTCACCACATTGGTCTCCTCTGTGGCTGTCTCACAACGACTGGGCTTCGACTGAGACAAAGCAAATTGGAAATTAATTTAAGGGTTAATCTTCTGTGGCTGATTCTTATGGTTAGAATTTTCAAGATGTGCAGACTGTCTTAAAGACGTACCAAGCAAGGGACGATGATCATATCTGTGTCCACGGCTTTGGCAATTCGTTCTTCTGAGCGCGGCCGTTTGGCAGGCTGCCACTTCTGTGCCAGCGTCCGGATTGTCTCATCCGTCTTGATTACATCTCCATCAAATCTAGGCAAAGACCAGGGTATCAATACAATTTTCTTTTTTTTCTTTGTATATAGGTTTTAAGAAGCAAGATCACAAATTTCACAAAGGCAAGCAATCGGCCTATCCTGCCAAACTAAGTGATAGTCATACCCCGCTTTTCGCAGGGGTTTCATTCCAAGAGCACCCACGTATATTGAAAAAAAAAAAGTGTTGTGTTTTGGTTTAAAAAAAAAAAAAAAAAAGCCTATATTTATAGTTTCAACCCTAAATATGCCCCAAGAACACTTTGTTAATTTTAAACTCAGTTTAATACATTACCCTTAAAGAATATGTAAGGGGGCTGTTTCAAATATAGCGACTTCTTTCCTTGAAAAGTACATGAACAAAAGCATAGGACATCCGCTTTTCAGGGTTTGGGCTAGGACCCCTTTTCAGTGAAGGCCAATCCTAACACTTCAACACACAGAGACATTTTGGACAATGCTATTCTTTTAACTTTGTGGACACAGTTTGGGGGAGAACCTTTTCTATTCCCACATGACTGAGCCCCAGTGCATAAAGGAAGCTCCACAAAGACACAGTTGGATGGGTTCCATTCAGAAGAACTTGATTGGGCCTCGAAGAACCCTGACCTCAACCCCATCAACACCTTTGGGATGAACTGGAATGGAGATTGCGAGCCAGGCCAAATTCCCACAGAAACCCGTAATCTTGTGGAAAGCCTTCCAAGAGGAGTGCAAGATATTATAGCTGCAAAGGGGGGAACAGCTCCCCCGTATGTATTTGAATTGAATGTTATTAAAGTCCCTGGTGTAATGGTCAAGTGCTCCAATACTGTTGTCCTTATAGTGTATTTATTAAAACAAATGTTCTGAAATCAAAGAAGATCTCACCGTTTCTGCACCTCCAGGAAAAAGGAGTCAGTCCTCTTCATTTGGAGCTCATACATTGCCCTCAGGATATGAAGAGGAGCATTTAGGGCATCATGGGTAAGCTGTAAGCACACAATCAGTCCACATTTATGATGTTTAAGTCAGCAGAACCACAAGGGGGTTATAATCTCCATTTAGTTATCAGAGTACAAACATACATTGTCAATGTCTTTTTCCAATCGGGATCACAAAAGGCAACTAACCATAATTAAACATGAACCTGCTGTAGCCTAATGGAGAAAGATGGACAAAATGGGCATCATGTAAAATAATTAGGCAGCTGGTGCTCTCATCTGTCAGATGATGAGTGTAAACTGGAAGGAGGAAGGCCTGATATTTAAGCCAAACCCAAAAACAGCAACTCCACAATGAATACAACTTTTTGTCCAAGCCTGAACCTTACCTACATAATGAGGTTCTGAATAGGAAACTGTGAGCAAACTTCTGCATGAAAATGACTCCAGACTAAAATACACCAGAATAAAACCCCCTAATACTTGTCACTTGAATTACAGTGTATGTATAATGGTCCATCATCAGACAATGTATAACCAAAATAATAATATTAATGTTATTAATAACGATAATAATAATAATAAATAATAAATAATGTAATTAAAATAAAAGTAAGGAGCTGTTACATACATTCTTTATTTAAGCATTGCTTCTAAAGAACATCCCAAACACTTGCACTGCTCTCACTTCATACAGAGCTGATATCACAAGATGTTAGCCTTCACTTGTTCAATCCACTCAAACTCTTGAGAAGAAGAATAAAGGAAGGGGAACATTTAAACAGGGTCAATTCTGTTTAAAATTGGCAGTGACATTCCAAATGTGAAATCTGAACCTGACCTGAGCCAGTCACTGTAAAGACGAATGGCATCTGAACCTTTGGAATATCGTGAAACTGGGGTTGGTCCAAGTAGAGTGTGTCAACTGGCAATAAACAAAGCGTGAGAAACTTGGGCAAAATTCTGGCCAACCTGGAAGCAGGCCTTTGTCTCTTCGTCCAGCCCCTCCAGCGGGTCAGGTCGGTTGTGTTCAGTGTCTTCAGTGCAGCAGCTGGAGTGGTCCGAGTCGTGCTCCTTTTCCCTCTCCCGGTCCTCCTCGCGTTCGCCCCCGTCACTGTCCTCCGCCATGGAGTGGATCTCTCGCTTGGAGGAGTACAGCATGATGGAAAGGATTTCCAGGTCGCGAAGGAGCCACATCTTGCTGAAGCCTGTTCCCTTACTACACTTGCGGACCAGCAGTTGGGTGAGGCCAGCCCTCTGGATGGCTTCCTTAGCCTGTTCACTGCTGTGTTTCTGCCAAAGATACAGAGTCATTCACTCAGTTTCATGTCTACAAGTGAGAAGTGTAGTTTTTCGAACATGTACATACAGGGAAGCCCTCGGGTTACAACAGTCTCGCTATACGATGTCTGGTTGCACGCAGAGATAGAATACACAGAGTATACAGAGAATACGCAGTAAGGCGTGTATGAGTGAAGGAGTTGGTGTTCCCCAGTACTCTTACCAACACCATTAAAAAGTTTTCTACTAATTACTAAAGTACAATGTTCAAGTATGGTCTATTCACGTCCTTTTCCTTTCTGTGTGGCTTAGTTGTGGTTTTATGTTGTGTTTTATCTAGATTATGATTTTACTGTGTTAGAATTGGTTAGTAGAGGCTTAGGCTAGAATGTGTGGAAACATCTCTGTGCTAAAATGCCTGAATGATCATACTTGATCACTGCATTGCTTGTTTGGTTTGGAATATCTTTAAAGTCAATTTATGGCAAGGAGGTACATGTAAGGCATCATAGTAGAAAAACAGTAACCAAACAAAACACATACTCTTTCAGATTTACTAATGTAGATTTACTAATGTACAACATGTAGGTTGATTGGCTTTTTTGAATTATAACTAAAAACATTTTGTGTTAGACATTGTGACTCCTGGTTGCCATCACCACCATTTTACATTTTAATTTGATAAGTTTCAATAGTACAAGGTACTATTACATGCCTTCAATTTTAAGTTAATATGCTTAACCATGGATATTTTAATAGCAAAACTGATTCAAATGCATTTCTCCAAGAGACAGGTAGCTGATTTATACACGAGTGAGTCACTTTTGTTTACCTTCAGAATATTGTAGAGGCCTTTCAGGGTGAGTGAGAGGACCCAGGTCGCTTCCACTGCGTCAGGCGCACTGCTCTCCACCCCTGTCTGCAGGAGCTTGCACACAATTGAGATGAAATTCTTCAGGTAGCGCTGGGACTGGCCTGTGCTGCACAACAGAGCTGAACTCTCTGGACTGCTGTCTTCTCCGCTCTCTTCATTCTGCACTAGCTGGTAGTCCTTCACTGTGGAAGGGATGAATAATCAGCCGAGTTTCAAACCAAAGTGGCCTCAGATCCTAATAAAACTGTCTGAGTGGCTTGGCGTGTAATTACTTCAGGGGTAATATTTCCACTCATTTTCATCAGCTGTGTGGGGAAATAAGCCAAGTTTTCAGACTAAGAGGAATAGTGGGCTGGCGAGCTATAAAAGCAGGCACCAGGCACTTAAAGTGTCATATTAGTAATGCACCAGACAAGGCTGTAATTACTTATTATACGGCAGCAGCACACCATCTATAAATGTGGCACTTTGTGTGATTTATGAAGGGTGTTCAGGCTCAGTCCCTCACCCGTCCTCCTTTTGCGCGTCTTCACGTCCACGACAGCGGCCCGATTCTTCTCGGTGAAGTGTTTAAGCAGAATGACGTTGTGCCGTTCATTAGCATTGTCGATGAACATAGACTGCGTACCCATACATAGCACCTACAATCAAGAACATTAGCTTAGGCCATCAGTAAACTGAGATCACTGTGGATTTGGACAATTGAATTTGAGCTTTCCCACCACTAGTGACTGCAACTGTGTGTTACTACAGCCATTCAAATCTGAATACAAGTTCAATGATGCAGGACATACAATAAATGGATCACATTAACAGTACAAGGCAAATGTAAACACAACTCTTGTTTCCACACACCAGTCCATAATCTAAATCTGATTTTAATACACTGAAGCTTGGAGGGCTTTTCATAATCATTTGCATGCAAAGAACATAAAGAGTAAGACAAAAAACACATCTATAATTGTCCCAACTCAAAGAGATACAGCTAAAAAGACAGCTAAAGTTCTGCAGTAGATCCGCTTGTGAAGGAGTTGCATGCTCTACTTCACCTTGGAGCTCAGAGTAAAAAAAAAATAGCAAATAAACCACAAGCAATAATGGCCTCTAATGTGAAAGAAAAAGAAAACATTAATACGTGTTAATATGCACATAACTCATTTGTTTCGACTATGTTATATTTATATTTTGGACAGACAAACTCTGTGAAAATGACACTGGCTCTACATCCTACTGAATGTTAATGTAAAATACTTTAACTACTTAAAAATCCATGTAAAACTGCATTTTAATATGCTATTAGATTTCTCTTTCAAGGAATTCAAAGAAAGGGATAAGTACTTAATGCGTGCATGCATGGATGTGTTTCCATACCTCTGGGAAGACTACCAGTACAAGCAGAGTGAAGACATTGGTTCGTTTGAGTTGCTGTGGTAACTGCTGAATGCAGTGGTCAGTGAAGGCGGCGATGATGCTACACCACTGAGGACAGGCATTTAGGTTCCTCAAAATATCTGCCACGGAACATGCCCAGTCCAAGCCAATGCGGCTGTGAAGACACAAAAAGACAGGTTTAAATAGCTGTATTATTTTCCTGTCATTATAACAGAACATTTCTGAAACGATGGAATTCATTGCTCAAACCCCAAAGATTTGTCTCAAGTCACACCGTTTTCTGAGGTAATTATTTGTATTCTTGTTCGGTTGTCACTCTATAAAGTGTCCTTAGGTTTGGGAAAATCACAACATGAATTAAACAAACTATTATTGCTATTGTTGTCATTTTCATTTTTATATTATTATTATTATTCATATGATTACTACTATAATTACTACAATAAACAACAATAAAATATGTTAAGTTCATACAGCTAAAAATACACAAGACATATTTACTGAGGAAGGTAATAATCTTTATTCCTATTGTGTCTAATTACATCACATTATATCAAGCTTGCTTTTCTGAGAATACTGTGGATACTGTCATCACTTTCACTGCATGTTTCATTATATTCAATAGAAATTAGCCTTATATAACTGACAGTGTGAAGAGCATTAAATAATCAACTGGGACACTAGACGTATCATCATTTTCCAACTAAGAATGATACCATGAGATGGTCGGTCTTCCTTTCGATTATTGCCAGAAATTATTTTTGAATTAAATCACACCACACAAGGTAACTGTGATATACAGTTATACCTGTCCAGGCACACAGCCCCAAGGCTGAAGAGAAGCTGGGTGGTCTTCCAGCCGTGAGTTTCAGTGGCAGCTCCATCAGCCAAAGCCAAAAGTTCAAATTTATCAGCCAGAGCCTCGGTTACAGCGGTATCGGCTTCCTCAGGCGAAATGCGCAACAGGATCTGGCCCAGAAGTCCCAGTGTCAGGTGGTAGGCCTCGTTCAGGCAGCCTGCGTTGGAGATGACCACGCGGAAGAGCAGCGGCAGAATGGGGCTCAGGCTGGACAGGGAAATTGTGCTGCCCTGTAAGAGTTCAGATAGTTAAAGGTCTGCTGGTGGCCACTGGTTTTACAGCTAAAACAGATATATGTGGTGCTGCACTTGATTCACAAAGGGCCTGCAATAGTTACAGATACCGGTTCCAAATTATGAACAAAAATAATTCAACCATAAGAGAGAAAAACTGGTAGCTGCTGGTACAAACCAGCATTTAGCTTGATAAACAAATGTGCCTGTACTGCTGTGTGTACCCATGTTCATGCTTCAGGTTTTATCCAGTCATCCAAATGAGTTAAATAAAGCATAATTGTGTCTGAGGCTGAGACTAAACGAACACTTTTTTTTTGTGACCTTGTCTAGTACCTCTTTTTGTTTAAAAAAAAAAAAAAAGAGAGAAGAAAATGTGGGTTGGGATCCTCAAGTGCAACTAATTTAACATTGTACAACCTTCATTGCAAAGGAAGCAAATTCATTAGGGAAGGTTGAATTAAATATGTCTAATGCTAAGAGCAATGACAGAACAGGTTACCCTTGACACAGATAATACTTACAGGTTTAGCTGGAGGCAGCATGGCTGCCAGGAGTCCTAAAATTCTCTCCCTGGAGCACTCAGCAAAAACATGTTCCTGAAGGGGAACTTTAGCCGTCCTGCTATCGTGCTCTTTACTGACATCCAGGTTCTCAGAGTTGTCACCGCTCAACTCAGTAGCTTAGAGAGAGAAGATACACATGGTGAATTTAAACATCATGGTACAGAGGTATGTTATTTGTATTTAGACTTTTTCCATCCATCTGTATCCACACAAACACACAGCCTCTCTCACCCCTGAGCCCTGGAGACAGAGTGTCCTCACTACAGACAGACAGTGTCTGGCTCAGACTGGGAGAGTCCAGAGTATCCTGGGAAACAAGCTTTCCTCGTCCCTCTTTCTCTTCTGTAACCACTGGGGCTTTAGAAAGAGTGGGCACATCAGGGATCTTCTTCTGTAAGAGCAAAAATCATTTAAAGTAATTAAAAGAGCAGCAACTCAAACAGAATGTAACAAATGATTCAACAACATTTAAAACCCTATCATGTTTAAGCTTTACCAAATGTTAAGTTAATTGTAGGGGAGTTCCAGTTGGAACCTGAATTTCAATAGATTTTCCAACAGTAAGGAAGTACATTTTCTCTATAGAGAGCATAACTTTGCACTATTTAAAGCAAAATCACTGACTGCAAAATTTCACATAAAAGAAGAAAATTAGAATGAATTAAAAAAAATTTAAATCACTTACATGTATGTATAAGAGAATCAACAATACTTGTACTTTGACAATTCATATATGATAGTATACAGATACAATAGGTTTGGAATGAAATGAAATTTATAAAATGATTCTTCATTATAGTTCTGTGCAATTTGACATGTTTTCTAATAAATACTAGGACACAAGAAAGCTCTCCAGAAAAATTAAGAAATGTCCAGAAATGTGTTGTATAACATTCTGAGAAAGAGGTATAGTACTGTGAGAAAGCTCTAATAAAATAAATACCTTTTATTTTATTATATAATAAATTCCTCAAATAAATTCCTGATCATTCAAGTATTTTAAATGGGAGATCAGATCTCAAGGGAGTAACTTCTTGAAATAATGGAATTCTAGAAATAACCGAATAATAGTATGTAAGATTAAATTCATGGTGTACAAGTTATTATTGTATATAAAGTAAAACAATTACTGACATCAAAGAAATTCCAATCCGGTCAATGCTGGTGTATACAGGCAGATATGAGAAATTGAAAATCTAGTTTTTGAACAAAATCCACAATAACTAACCTTGTCTTTGGGGAGTGGTGGAGAGCAGATAGCAGCAGTGCTGCCAGGTAGAGAGGAAGTATCTGTGGTGCTGGTCTCCTGACTGGACTCTGGAGTAGTGGAACACAGCTCACTTTCTGTTGCCGACTCATTAGAGGAGAGCAGTGACAAAAGGGCTGAAGCTCGCAGGCCTAGATGGAGAATCAGAATCAGAAAATGTTATTGATCCCAGAGGAAATGTCATGACTGCACAGACACTCAGACAAGTACAATATAAAATATAAATAAATCTGATTTAAAAATTGCAGAAAAAACAATAAGACACAGAGGTAGACTGAGACACAGACCACCACCAGCTTGAAAAAAACAAAACTAAAAACACATCGCACCCTGATAAATATGACACCCGATTGAAATCACAGTAATGATTACTTTGTTGTTATGCATCTGTTACCTTTCCCTGTCTGTCCCTTCATTAGACACTCGGTGATGAGCTCAGAGCAGTGAGTCTGCAGGGCAGCTGCGTAACCAAGGGCAACCGCATCCAGCGGCTCACCCTCCAGCTCTCGCTCACTCATCAGCTCAGAAGTGAACAGGGCAAGGCCGGCAAACAGGAGCCAAGAGTAGTTGTGGATGTAGGGCTGGATAAGCCTGTGCCGGTCACTGATGCGTATGGTCACCATGGGGTACACTGTGATCCGATGGGTGGGCAGATGACTGGAGTGAAGAGAGAAAAGAATGGAATTATTTCAACAATGCTGAAAAGATGGGTTGAACATCAAAAGTGTAGCCTCCAGCTTTCGGGTTGTGTGCTCTACCTGTCGGGGTACTTCTTGGCATTGTAGCAGCCAAAGCAGAGGTCAAAGTCCTCGCATACATTACAGTTGATCCGGCTGCCCACAATAAGGCCCTGGCAGTGGTCACAGGCATACTCCATATTCACCATCTCGTGGTCATCCTCATGCCCATCTGGCTTGGCCCCACCTACGCGAAAACAATGTAATCATGACTACAGATACCGCAAAATATACTGTTTTCAGCCCTGGAGCTAAAATTCAGGTTAGATCTTGGATTTGTTTTGCTGGATTGAATTAACGCTCATGTAGCTGACTGGACACCCAGCGCTATACGTAGTAGAGGTTACAAAGTAAAGTAAAGTGGCCTTCATAGTCACACACCACAGCAAAGCACACAGTGTGAACTACGTGAAATTCTTTCTCTGCATTTAACCCAAAGCAGTGGGCAGCGGATGACGCAGCACCCAGAAGGAAGTGTGTGGGGACGGTACCTTGCTCAAGTGATCACAAAGGCAGCTGATCACAGGAGCAACTTCTTAAACACCAGGCCATCAGCTGCCCCATCAAAATGCTGAAAAATTTAGTTTTATATATGGGGAACTGAGCTTACACTTGACCCTAACACCTTTAATAAAACTGTGTTAACACTCAGGCAAATTTGTTTCAGCAGAGGACAGAATTGCACTGTATACCAAGCATGCAGCCTGACCCTCCAGTGGCCACTCCTACCAGTAAACAAACTAC
>JBBIGB010000084.1:7489117-7500196 GCA_037577075.1 Alestopetersius hilgendorfi
ACATGGATGTACAGTATGTAACCCACCTAGTCTAGTTCCCTTTGTGGGAAGGGCTGTTTCAGCTTCCTTCCCCTTGCTCCAGCCATTAAACCAGCACTCCTGGGTCAGGGTGCATTGTCCACATGTTACCAGGGCTTTAGAAACTCAAAAGTAATTTCTTCTTTTCAAAGAGCTAAAGACAAACATCAAGCCCTATTGTTATACACTACATCCCCTATGAATATATAAATAGTGTCCTAATAGAAAGGTTAAGCAAAAAGGTCGTCTTCCTTTCATTCTGCATTCAGCCTTTTTTACTACTCTGTGCGTTCTTGGGAAATCCACACCCAGTAATGCTGTTACTTTGAGCAGAAGAGAACAGATTTATGAAGAGGTGTTGCTGAATAAGCGGATGGGTCTACTGGGCAAGGGAGGGAGTCGTAATCTATTTTTAAAAAGAGGAAAAGTCTCTTTCTAGGTCATCGCTTACTGGTGTGTTCAGAATTAGCAAAATAATCGTGTTTTTTAAAGAAGGTCAGAGGTGCCACAAATCAGTAATGAGAGTAATTTGATAACCCAAACCACATGCTAGCTAGGTCTCCCATTATCACACAGAGCTACCAAACTGGCAGGGTGAAGGCTGCCATGTGCTTCTTACCAGTAATGTGAAGCCTGCCAGTGTATATTTTCTGTTGCTAACACATCATCATTGGACACTTCAGCACACTAGGTGAAGAACACTAACTGTCAATTCTGTCACATCAGCTAACAGACACCCACCCAGGGACCAATTATGCCCTCCAGTAATGGATAGCTGTAGCACCGCCGTGATGTTAGTCTATTTGTCATGATATTTGTCCACAGGTATTTTTTTCAAATAATCTTGGAGGGAAAAATCCCAATTTTGTCACGAGGCTCATAAGCTTCTATACATTTCAAAATGTGATTGGTTAAAGTATCTAGTTTCTTCCACCTTTCAAATCATATGATCTCTCCATTCCCACAGTACTACTGGCTGTTTGTGCTGTCCAGAGGCCTGGTGGGCATCGGAGAGTCCAGCTACTCTTCCATCTCTCCCACTATCATCGGGGACCTGTTCACTAACAACAGCAGGACCGTGATGCTCTCCATCTTTTACCTGGCCATTCCACTGGGAAGGTAAGCTTCATCTAAGTACAAACTGAGAAAACAAAACTGTCATGAACATTTTTCTGTGCCTGAACCGTTTGACAAAGCAGGCAATTCTGAAAGCAGTCAAAGTGCAAATTGAGCCTTTTGACTGCAACATTATCTGCATCACCATCTCAGCCCGGTAAAGGTCAAACCCACCGAGACGCAGGGACCTTTTTTGTACGGTCACTGCCGTGGACCAAATGGCAGAAAGATGCAAAATGGAGCTCGACATCCAAAAATGGACACACATGGATGGTTTCCGCCCATGGAAAGAGTCAGAGCTCTAATTCTTAGTCATCAGTGAAAAGCTGTGTTTGCCAGGGCGGAAAAAGACAAGCGAGAAGACGAAAGATGGGAAAACAAACACAGAAGGAGAGATAAAAAATGGATGCCTGCCGTGGGAAGGTACACGGGGTGCGTTCATATTTGCTGCGAAAACTCCCCACAGTGCATTGCGGCCGAGATGTTTCCTGAGCCGTACCGGGTTGTTTTGTTCCGTGCCCAAAACCCACAGGAGTGCGAGAGATAAGACACGCTAAATTACAAGCAGAGGTACTGCAGTATTCATAGCATCACTCTGTTCTTAGTCTTAGTCATTAAGTCAGAATATAGAGACTGTGCATTCATAGATGCTACAGTTCAGGAAATAAAGTCAGACATTAAAGCCCTGTCGGAGCTGGATTGGGTATGATTCTAATGGGTGATTTAAGTGTTTAGGTATGAAAGTCATTATGAATCATAGTTTTAACAAGTAAGTAGTGTGTAATATTACAAAACAGTAATAGCTGGATGGATTCTAACTGCATATACTGCCAAGAATGAAAACACGTAACCAGCCAGAAGTCATGTAATCACAATGAAAGCCAGTAGCCCAGCAGTGTAGAATCGTCCAAACGATCTGAGCAATGCAATGAAGTTGAGCTAAGCTTGATTTTTTCCAAATGAGCAGTGACATGGGGCAGGAATAGCCAATCAGCTAAGATGTCCTTGGTGGAACACACTGATCTTGGTAAATTTATTTCTATTTTGTTGCCCCTATTCAGAAATTGTTCCCTAATAGTAATGTTGTTGAACAAATATGCTCTTCAGTGCCGCAAGTACTCACTTATATTTGCCTCTATTTCTTATAAAAAAGAATCCACAATCCAAAACGTGTTTACCTTTGGCTCAAAGCAACCAGCAGCAGCCAATGACAGCTGTCCAAGCAACACTGAGCCCTGTTACCATCAGCAGTGTGCATATAAGTTAAGGTTTAAGGTTAAATTCACTGATTTTTATAAATGGTTAAGATCACTCAGAGCTGTTTTATATGAAACTTTGTTATTTGAGAGTTTTAGGGTTTGAACTGTTGGCAGATGTGGTCACAGGAAGCTGTTGTCTGAGAAAGTGTTTTCCAAAGAAATTTAGATTTTGGAATAGAACAGATTTCTAATGTACCATCATGGTGGAGAGAGGTCTAGTGGGTAGGGTACTTGCCTCTGGATCAAGAGGTCATGGGTTTGAATTCTACATTCAGCAAACCACCACAGGTTTCCTGATCTAGATCCTTAACCCCATGTTGCTCCTGGGAGACTGACCCCTGTAGTTAGGGATGTTGCTTTGGATAATTTCACGTCGAACCCCTCTGAACCATGTTTTTCGCAGCGAGGCTGTTAATAGTATTGATGAGAGATGGACTGCAGTTGAAGTAAAGGTCAGGAAGGAGAAATGGCCGGTGTGGAGGGTTGCGGTATGCAAAAGGCCCAGAAGGTTCAGAGCTAACAAAACGTCCATCAGCCGAAACAATAAGAGCCCAATGATTGGAATTCTGAACCGCGCCGCCTCACTTCCTGTTCCAGGCACCATTGTTTATCGGCGGCCAGGTTGTTATGACCGTTTCCAGGAAGTGAGCTCAGGTTTGAGCGCGAGCTCCAACAGGAAATGGATTCCCCTCATGAGAGGGAAAACTTCTCTGTGGCCAATAAATCTCTCCAGAGCTAAAGAGAGTCTACAAGGTCAAGAGTTAAATGTTCTTATGGATTGAACAGAACTGATGCTTCCAGGCCCAAAGCCGACTTGCTGTTTCCACCTTCTTCCCCTTTCAGTGCGTGTATCAGTTTTCCAGCATCCATCTCTATCACACACACACTTTCTCTTCCCCTGGGGGTTTTTGTTGCCGTGAGGTTAGTCAGTCAGGCACATCACATGCTGTCCAGACTCTTTATTTTTAGAGAAGGCATAAGTTCAATGCAACAGTAAGAAGCGTTTGTGCATGAGGTGAATACTTGCAAAAAGATTTAGATAAATAGACTGAATTTAATCTAATTTACTCAATTGACCATTTTTCCCTCACCACACATATAGTCAATCAGCCAAGACATGGAGTCTGAAGCATGCTACTGCTCTTTTAACTATGTAGTGTACTTTTAATGGTTTTAAATAGTGTCAGAAAAGTCACACAACTCACATAGATTGAGGTTCATGATGATTTACACTTGTACAGTGCCAGGTGATTTACATAGACCTCCATTAATTGTTAGATGCATTGTTAGCCTTAGAGCCCCAGCACAAAAATTTATCTTTTTTTATCAAAGTATTCCTGTAATGAAGACATGCCCACAATAATACTTGCACTTGCATTGTTGAGGCATGTTGGGGCCTGACCGACTATTAGACGGCGGCGGTTAATTGTAAACAATGAGGTTTACCTGCACTGAGCCTGATTGTCACCATGCGCCTGAGAACACAGGAAGCATGTGCGAGATGGAATGTTCCAACCCGAATGGAATGAAAAAACATCCCTGTAAAATAACAAAGTATTCTTTAGCGAGCCACTATATCACTTTACTTAGGTTAATGTGCCATAAAGGACCTTTGAGTGGATTGTTTCTTTAAGAGGTCAGTTGAAACCACTCAGCTTAAAGGGCCTGCTTCTTATTTTTAAGAGTGGTTTGCTTGTCCAAACAAGGCACTAGAACAAGACTGCTAATGTCAGTGAATGGATAAAATGCTGCTCTGCATCTGCATTTCTGATCGTATTTGCTCTTTGCTAGTAGAAACATCAAGGCGATTCCATCAGTAACACATTTGTATCTTCAGGGACTTAATTTGTCTTGTTCTCCGCCAGAGCTTCAGCGTTAGTCTCCGTATGGTATCTAAATCCCATTCGTCCTTCAAGAGCGATGATGTTATCTGTTGTCTGTATGAACCGGTGAAGCGAGGAACGCTCTGGAACAGCTTCAGCAAAACTCTCCTGCTTTATGCCAGACCTTTCAGACAGAAGACGAATGAAGTTTGTGGAATGCGACGCCCTTCCTGTTTTAATATTATTCTGCTATATCATCAAAGCCAGTTCTCATATTTCTTTGGTGGTCTGTCTCTTTGGCCCCTGAGTATAAATGTTTTTCCTAATAGATTTTATCAGAAGACAACTTGAGATCTTTGTCCTGATCTTAGCGAAGGTATCTGCATCCGTTCCATAAAAACATGGGCTGTCTGCTGCATGCGCTTCTCGAAATGGTCATAATCGTTCATCGTTATGGTTATGATAATACTGGGGAGCCTTCTTAGGAGCCAGAGGGTACGGTCTCCTTGTAGAAGCAAATGTTTCTAATTTCCTACAGTTTCTGTTTGCTATTCATGAAGTTCTTTTTCACACAACAAGGGCAAGATCCAAGGACATCAGAGAGGAGATGAGAATCAGAGAGGAAAAGAATGAATAGCATTTGAAGGGATGAAGAGAGATTGAACTAAACTGAACGAATCAGGGGAGTGGGAGCGCCCTGCATCAAAATGGAAATTTAATGGCAGTCTGACACAAAAGAAGCAATAGGAGTCAAAGGCATGGCCACACCTAGTCATTACAGAGTTCTCCTAATCCTTCTCTAGAGAAATGGAATACCATGGAATTTTATCTGAAATCATAGACGGTGTTCTATTTTTTGGATATCTCATTGGTTGGGGGAAATAAAGAACCAGCTTAAATTGAAAAATACCATCAAACACTGTCAGTACAATAACTTTCATTCATTTCACTCACAGCATGGCACTAGATCTACCTAACCGGACCCAATTATACCTAATATTATAATGAAACATGCACTTTCCAGTGCTATTTATGTACTTAGCATATCACTATATGTTCATAACATAATGTGATGTCATTTATCATGATATCAATAAATACATCAATCTTTATTTTCCACAGGGTGTCATAAGAGTGAAAACATCAAAACTATAAAATAATAACACACAAGTTATACAGCGGCTCATTTTCGCAGTCCTCGGATACCCCCCTCTTTTTTTATACTTCATGAAGAGCCACCTATGGTACTTTTCCATCTTGAAGAAGTTCCACATATGTGCTAAAACCTGGACACAGAGTATGACATGTTTCTTTCTTTTTTTAAATTAACAGTTCAGTATCAAATTCACTCTTTCTCTTCGTCTTTGAGGAATAAACTGTATAAATAAATGTCAAGCAACAAGCATAAGTCTGTTGATCAAAGCGTCACAAAACGTTAGGAAAGAACTGAATGGCAGAGAAATTGTCATTTTGGTCGGTGGAAGTTTGCTATAATCTTTGAGACAGACTGCAAATACAAAGGAGTCATCGTATTCAGAGCGCGTTTGTGTATGTGTGTGTGTTTCCTCAGTAGTCGACTCATAACAGAGTAATTATGAGCATTTTCGGAGAGTAAACAGGACACAAAGCTGAGAGAGTTTGGTCTGCGTCTGAGCAGCTGTGACTCAGATTCCTCAGATATCTTCAGGCGTGGGTCCACCTTGAGTGCGTCTCACACATTCCAAGAAAAAACTCTCGAAAAAAGCATCAGCGCAGAACAATGTAGAGGCTAGTGCTCTGGTCATTGAGATACTGGGTTCGACAAAAACCTCACCAGGTGGAACCACACAAGATTTTTATTTAAAAAAAAAAAAAATCAAGCATTTTGTAATAATTGTGGTCCAATCCACTGGTCACAATACACTTTATTTGCTGTTTTCCAACTCTGAGCAAATGCATATACCATAAACACAGAGTTAGACCACCCCTATACACTGTTGAAGAAAGTGCTGAGTGTGTGGTTCAGGCAGCTCACCCACTAAGCCAGGCATTAATCACTTATATGGCCGAAACTGATCGAAACTGAGAAAGGGCCAGAACCTCTCTTTCTCTCTCTCTCTGTCTAATGAGCACTGATAAGTGCCTGAGGCTCCACCATTGCCAGAGGTGAGCGCCAGTGCAGGCCATTAGTATGCACAGTGTCTGATCTGAGAACTGCCTGCTGTCCCACAGCATGAATTTTTCACCTAGCGTGACTCTGCTCCTCTGAGAGGGCAAAGGGAGAGGAATAAAGAGAAGCAGTGATAGTGACAGAATGAGGGAGAGCCGAGAGAGAGAGAGAGAGAGAGAGAGAGAGAGAGAGAGAGAGAGAGAGAGAGGAGAGAGAGAGAGCGAGATGAGAGAGTGAGAGAGAAATGAATGCACTGAATAAGTCATTTAAGCATAACCACTATCCTAATCTGGGGAAAGTCTATTTTAGCCTCTGATTCCAATAGGAAATGTTTGTTTACTATGTCATGTTTACATAAACATGCTTTCCTCTCTCCGCAGTGGTCTCGGCTACATCCTGGGATCCAGCGCTAAAGATGCTGCAGGGGACTGGCATTGGGCTCTGAGGGTAAGAGCTAGCTCTGTTTGAAGGAGTGTGTATCTGTGTGTGTGCGGGGTAGAATAAATGAGGACAAACCTGGAAATTTGGATATGCCCCGGTGGAGTCGTGCTGAAAAAAGAACACAAATACAGACACATACACGCCTCTCTTTCCTCACATCCCACCCTAAAAGCACCCGTCAAGACCAGAGTGGACAGGTGCATCCCAGAATAGCTTCAGGGAAAAAGCAACAGAGCATTCATTACTTCGCAAGCCTCAAGCGAACCACAGCGCTTTAATTTAGTATTGCCGCCACGTCCCTGGGGTCTTGCTCACACCGGACATATCAGATCTCCTCACTGGTGCCATGGTAAGGTCTTAGCGGTGGCTCCCACCCAAAGATAGGCTTTCACTGTTCTCCCCGATCAGGTAGGGGAAGCACAAAGGCGCATTTGTTTCAGAATATTTCTCGCTACCCTTGATATATCACAGCCCCCTTCTGAAAATAACACTCTGAATAGCTACCTTCTATGCACCTCTAGTCCGCCAAACGTATTTAGGCACTCAAGTAAGAGA
Source organism: Alestopetersius hilgendorfi (assembly GCA_037577075.1). Lineage (NCBI taxonomy): Eukaryota > Metazoa > Chordata > Actinopteri > Characiformes > Alestidae > Alestopetersius > Alestopetersius hilgendorfi. Next base: position 7,496,479 of record JBBIGB010000084.1, read on the forward strand.
AACGGACATTGTGTGCACCCTCCTCTGAGGACAGAGAGGAGGGGGGGAGGCGAAAGAGGAGACATTGAGGATGCCGAGCAGCTCTTAGAGACGAGCGGTGAAACAGGAGAAAGGAGAGAACTTTGTAAAGGCAAGAGGGCCTCTTGGAAATGCTTAAGATTCTTCTCCCTTTGCCATTTCATCAGACTGTTCCACCACACAAAGTTGGCCTCGCTTATTCTTCTTTCCTTTCCATAAACTTTAACAGGTGAGTGCTAAAGTTAACAGGTGTGGTTAAATACCGGTGATTATTGTGGCCTCAGCGAGGGGCTGCGATGGTAATGCAGTAACCATAGTGTTTCCACCTCATAAAGACTTAAACAGAGAAGCACATTTGCATCACCTCGACCCAGAGTGTAGTCAGCGAGTGAAGATGTGTTGGCCGAAGTTTTACTTTGCCAGTAAAGTGGCCCCTTAAAGTCACGCGTGAACACACCACAGCACACAGTGTGAAATTCTTCTCTGTATTTAACCCCTTCACCAAGTGAAGCAGTGGGTAGCCAGGAACACAGCACCTGGGGAGCAATGTGTGGGGACGGTACCTTACTGAGAGAGACCTCAGTGGTGCCACTGGCAGGACTGGGATTCGAACCCATGCCCTTCTGATCACATGGGCACCTTCCTAATCACCAGGCAACTTTGAGACAGTTGCATTAGAGGTACATAGAAGTATTAGGTAGTTAGTAGCCTTTTTCAGTCTGTTTTTAGCGATGCAGGATACTTTTGTAGATGCCAGACATTTTGGTATAATTTGGTACATTTAGGGTCTATGTATGGATTATAGGCAGGACTCAACATAATAGCAGTAGCCACCCTACAAATGACAGTTATATGGGGTTCGGAAGCATCAGCGCCATTATTGCGCTGCTTGTTTTGGAAGTGCTCATCTGAGCAGACATGTTTGGTGACATTGTTTAGGAGCGACCTTCTGCCAAAGAGACTACTGGAGAAAAAAGGCAGGAGAGTTGGTGGGTGCAAGGGTTTCTGAGGGCAGTTAATCATCAGCGGCATTTTAAACGAGTTGAAAAATAACAATCAGTCCAGAGAAGGCTCTCTACCAGCCGTATCCTGCTTCAGAGGGGAAAAAACAGCGTGCTGCTTTCCGCTTGTTTTGCTCCCGTCCTGAGGACGCGGCGGCCTTCTTTCTGAGACAGAAAATGGAGGTGGAGAGATCGAATGTAGGACAAAGAGTTTTGGAGGATAGATGACTTTACCTGTGGAGAATTTCAGAGCAGTTACAGAGGAAGAAAACACCCACATTGTTTAAGAATACTCTTCACAAGAAGCTGCACCTCCTCTTTTTTTCAGTGCACTGCCGTTGGAAAAGTCCCACCCTTAAAGGAAGGTTAGCGTAAATCAAATGTACGTGGTTTACACTTACCTCAAGTAGTCTGTCGAGACGTTTTGGAAGTCCAGATTTGATCTTTATCCTTGGATGGGAGATGTGAGGCTTTTGTACTTAAAATGTAATGGAAGTTTATGCACCAAGAAATATCTTGCTTTCACTTATTGTTTTATAAAAAATGGACAGAAGGATGTCTTATACCTAAAACAGGCGTAGCAGATATTTAGCAATATGGTATATAGTGTTAGAAAAACATGTGTATTATAGATTTATTAAAGGGCAAATGTATTATAGATTTATTTATTAAAGGGTTCATGACCATGAAAACTTGTTTTTCTGAAATAAGTTTTTTATAATACACAAACGTTGTTAAAGTACCTAAAGTTGTTCAATCAAAATTTACCCTTTACTCTGTACATACATTTTGAAAATGGGGGACAAAATGCTTTTGTGAAGTCATACAAACTAATTCATTCATATATACCTACCTATTATAAATAAAACGGAATGAAGAGAAGGAATGAAGAGAAAAATGATAGAGAAAACAATTTTACTATGACTCCTTTTGCTACATCGGTTCGCAAAATGCAAGGAAAAGAAAGGATACAGGACCTTTATAAAGTTTAAATAAAGCTGCCAAAAGATGATTTAGGGAGTTTGCACAAGACTACCTCAGTGGCATTAAGCTTCCATTGCATCTTAGCTGCATGAGGCCAAAATCAAAATTAAAGAAACAAACTTTCAGACACCAAGCACGCCGTGGTTCATCGATTACTTTTAAGGAAAGGGGGATAAAACCGTGACTTAGTCCTGCGACTGAACTGTCGCTTTTATCATTTAGTGAAGCTAAAGGGGTAAAGCAGACAAAAGAGCTTCTGTTAGGGTCTCTGGATTTGGGGTGTGTTAGAGGAGAGGACTAATAAAACCTGAATTACAGCACAGAATACAGCTCCCCATGAAAGCCTTGCACACACACATACTCTCTGTCTCTCTCTACCTCTCTCTCTCTCTCTCTCTCTCTCTCTCTGACACACACACAAACACACACACAAACACAAAGGAAGCACGGCTTAATGCATCAAACAGCAGCAGTCAAGTGGATGAGACTCGCGTTCACTCTTTCTTCTCGTCCGCTATGCAGATTCATAATGCAGCAAGTGAGAGTAAATACACACACACACACACACACACACACACACACACACACACACACACACACACACACACACACACTGCACTTAGGCACACACCACAGCTGAGTATTAAAGTGGCAGAAAATATCTGCAGGAGCATTCCATCTGACAGACAAAATTGGTTTTGCTTTCACATGGGATGAATGTCTGAGCACTGCTTCTCTGAGGATGAGCGAACACACAAACACACACCCACATGCACACACTCACATATACAAACATTACTGTGACCATAATAAAAGACCATAAAGAAAATAAACGCTCATGGTCTGGTGGACTGCAGCTGCCTCCAGAGAGAGAGAGAGAGAGAGAGTAGTCTACTCAACACAGCAGAGTTAAATGCTTCACTGAGCAGCTTCACGGTAGGAGAGCTCAGGTGAAGCTCTTGTTGTGGCATAGAGGAATCAGCCTTGCTGCACAGCAAACATATCAGAATATATCAGAGCTTGCATCAGGAGCAATAAAGTAAGTAAGTGGTCCTTATAGTCACGCATGAACACACCACAGCACAGCACACCACACAGTGTGAACAGTGTGAAATTCTTTCTCTGCATTTAACCCATTCACCAAGTGAAGCAGTGGGTAGCGCTCAGGGAGCCACAAGTCGTCCTGGGATTCAAACCCACAATTTTCCAATCGCAAGGGCAACTCTCTCACCCTAGCTGCGTTAATAAATGATCAGATAGTAGGTTGGTCTTTGTTGGTGGTCTAGTGGTTTGAGTGTTCGTAAAGTCGTGGGTTTGAATCCCAAGACTGCCCCCCGGGTGCTGTGTTCCTGACTGCCCATCGCTTCACTTGGTGAATGGGTTAAATACTGAAGGAAGAACTTCGTGCTGTTCACACTGTGTGCTGTGGGGTATTCACGTATGACAGAATGGTCACTTTACACTTGTTATGAAAGTCATATATCAAACATTCTCAGAAGTTAGAAAAGCACAACAATGACAGCAGCAGCTGATAGCCTATAGGTTAGGGCGTTCGCCCTGCGATCAGAAAGTCGTGGGTTTGATTCCCAAGACCCCTAGTCACCTCTGAGGTACCCTGAGCAAGGTACCGTCCCCACACACTGCTCCCCGGGCGCCCTGTTGCTGGCTGCCCACTGCTTCACTTGGTGAATGGGTTAAATGCAGAGGAAGAATTT
>JBBIGB010000084.1:7543352-7554079 GCA_037577075.1 Alestopetersius hilgendorfi
GATTTACTCTTTCTCCCTGTCTGTCTGTCTGTCTGTCTCTCTCTCTTTCTCTCCCTTTCGCGCTCTCTTACTTTCTCTTAAGTTTGTGACTTTTCCGGAGCGCGCGGATCATCTCCCCCTCGCTTTCTCTGTCTCTCTCTCTCTCTCTCTCTCTCTCTCTCTCTTACTCTCTCTCTCTCTTGCGCTCCCTTACTCTGTCTCTCTGTCTCTCTGTCTCTCTGTCTCTCTCTCTCTCTCTCTCTCGCTCTCCCTTACTCTTTCTCTCTCTCTGTCTCTCTGTCTCTCTCTCTTTCTCTCTCTCTCTCTCTTACTCTCTCTGTCTCTCTCTCGTTCCTGACTTTTCTGTATGTAAACCTCAGGTTTATATTTACATTTTATTTAAGGGTAATTATTAAACTGAATTATTAAACTGAAATTTAAGTGATCTGGGAGAACATTTAGAGGCATATTTATTTTTATTTAGATTAATCTAGATTAATTCCAAGATTACAATGAGATTAATCTAGATTTAAAAAATTAATCTATGCCCACCCCTAGTTTAAATCAAATTTTTCACTGAACAGTACGGCCTTTCATATGGAACATATGAAATCATGGGATCTCTTTTGCCTAGCTTTTTTAACTCGTGTGAAAAAGCTAGTGGATATGAGCAATACATTACCTGACACCATTATGGACTCTATATAGTGATCTCCAGTTCTTGTTCTGGATCCTTAGATTCTTAGATCTTCGCTGTATGACATCAGCAATGCTTGCCCTTCCTTCTGTACTTGTCCTCAGTAGATCTAAAACATTTCAATCCACACGTCATCTCTAGAGATGGCATGATATAATTTTTTCCTCTCTAATACCAGCCAATACTGATACAATATGAAAATTGTTGTGTAAGACCTCTTTTTAATAGAAGCCCCACACTAAAAGTACATCATCATGTTCTAACACCTTAATCCTCCACTAGAAGAAACACACGGCTAATAACATGACATCACACAACGTGAGTATGTGCCATATCAAGCTAGATTTATTACAAGATTGGGTTCATAGTTTTCTTTTGTCCTCCAATATCTGATCCTGCATTCTATACTGATACCAGCCCGAAACTTAAATCCAGTATCTAATTGGCGTCACTTCTATTCAGCTCCATTGATGTCCCCATTAACAAGAATGGTTGCATGTTTATTGCCCTTACAGCTTCATTCACTGGTTCAGTACCACGTCAGAGTGGGTGGTGTTGCATATCAGTAGTCTTCTGACATTGTAACACTGAAAGTCCAAAGTCCACTTATTTATCTGTAGGACTAATACTGTGAGACTGACCCATGCTTTCATGACCAGACCTCTGAAATCTGCCTTTTACCTCAATCCACATGGTTATATCTCAGGGACATTCACTTTACAAAACTGTTTACAGAGATAATGGAGATAAGGTTCTTATTTTCATCAGTCAAATGCCTTTGAAATGATTTTTCAATTGATTTTAAGACAAGTATCTGTCATATACAGGACAGTAAAACAGCCACCTGGAGCCGTGAGGTGGCTTCAGACAATTTTATGACAAAAAGTGACTTACAGCAGAAACTATTTCCTCTTTCCAGTGTCATTTCACAGGATATTGTCACACACCTGCTCAGCAACTGCATGAGACAAGTTAGACCAGCTTCAGGTCGGATATGACTCAAACGTATGTTTAAAATACACTGAGTGATACTTCTGGGTATTTAGTTTAATGAGAACAACCACACCCACTTTGTTTGTTCTTGGAAAAAATGTTTTCAGGGTTCGGTGCAAGGTTTTTGTTAACTGCATGCTACAGACTTTGGCAGATATATTCCTTGACTTTGGGATGAAAATAGGCATTTTCTTGGAGTGGGTTGTGTTTAATACACCTATTTAGCCCAATTCAGTGGAATTACATTATATGCATTTTTGTATTGTCAGCCCAAATGACTAAAATGTGTTTCTTAGATATTCCTCTGTCAAAAATATGCCGCAAAACTACTTTCTAGAGGGCAGCTGTGAAAAAAAAAATCAGTGTTTGAGGCGCTACAAACATGGGCATATCAAAGTCACTGATAAACTAATGCAAGTCATGGTAAATAATTAACAGCTGTGGTTGGTGTCAGATTCCTAAAAGTGTCCTTAAGCTCCCAGGTCAGCTCTAGAAAGTGAAAACAGCTAACCTTCCAAAGCTAGCAGTGTTTGTATTTGTGTCTTTATTTAAGGCACTCGAGGTTTTTTTTTCTCGGGTTTCCCCTGTGGTACAATTCACTCATTCTCAACAGCCCTGCCCTTTTTCCTTCACTCCGCCCTCCAGCTCTCCCACTCGCTCTCTCTCTTAAGGCTCGGGCAGTCCTTGCTCAACTTGTTTGTCCGACCCTGAACAAGGCTGTGCTCTCTCTCTCTCTCTCTCTCTCTCTCTCTCTCTCTCTCGCTCTCTACCTCTCCCTGCAGGAAGAGGAGGGCTTCATCTGCTTTCAATCAATAACCTGTGGAATTCAGAGGTACAAGCAGGTCCTGTCTCCGGCTGTCCCACTCTCCCAGGAGCTGACTACAAGCCTCCAGGATTTTTTTCCTGTTTTGCAAACAGGTGCTTCCACCTTTTCACTGGACAGGTGTTTGGTGCCTCTTGTGTTTGCGTGTGCTCACCAAAAGGTAACCATGGCTGAGCCCTTGTCCCCGGACTACTTCAGCTGCCACCTGTGCACCAGCCTTCTGAGGGATCCTGTGGCCATCCCCTGTGGCCACAGCTTCTGTATGGACTGCATCAGTGGCTACTGGAACGAGGCAGACTACACTGGCATCTACATCTGCCCGCAGTGCAGGATCACCTTCACACAGAGGCCCGTGCTCCGGCCCAATGCCACCCTGACCAAAGTGGCCGAGAAGATCAAGAAGACGGGCCTGAACCTTAACCTGCCTTCTGGACCCCCAACCAATGGAAGCTTTGCCGGCCCCTCTGATGTCCCGTGTGACTTCTGCACAGGCAAGAAGCTCAAAGCAGTCAAGTCATGCCTCAACTGCCTGGCCTCTTACTGCGAGAAGCACCTGAAGCCTCACTATGAGTCAGCTACCTTCAAGAGGCACAAGCTGGTGGACGAGCTGGGCAACCTGGACAGGAAGATTTGCCCACAGCACCAAAAGAGCCTGGAGCTGTTCTGCCGCACTGACCAGATGTGTATCTGTGCCATCTGCACTGTCAGCGAGCACAAGGGACATGATATAGTGTCTGCTGAAGCAGAGAGGAGCGAGAAACAGGTGAGGAATGCAGAGTGAAACTCTGGGATTCAGGCACAGGAATGGTTTATTTACTATCAGAACTACTAATCACATGTTATAATTTATAATTCAGTTATTAATGAATTATGACATATTATTCAGCATCTAGTGCGAACTGATATCTTCCAGGACTGAGATGTAAGTTATTAATATAAGTTATATATGGTTATAAGAATCCTTTAAAATAGGGAGTAAAAGGTTGTAGAGGTTTCAGATTTGATCCTATATATTTATCTAAGACTTAAATTTAGCCTTTTTGTGTAAAGGCTGGACGAGACAGTGACTATTTGGTCAAACCAGTCCAATGGTATCCAAAGCATGTACAATCGAGTACAACTGTTTGAAAAAAATGATCAAAATGTAGTTAGGTGGGAGAAGGAGATGATGAAACCAGATGTACAGACGAAAGGCTGAACTACTGGAACAAAAGTCACAGAGACCAAATAAAGCTATCACACCCTGGTGGACAGCCTGAAACCACACAGGGAGTGTCCTTACAGTAAGTTAGGCAAAGGTTAAGTGTCTGAACTGAGTGTGTTGTGCTCTGGAAGCATTTTATGCTTCTTTTTTTTTCCAGAGAAGAAGTTTGGAAATGAGTAATATGGGATAGGAAAGGGATAGTCAGGGAGAGGTAAAGGGAGAGGCAGATCCCACAGATAAAGGAATGTGAGTTTGAGGGGATCAGGCGGGAGCTTACACACCCCACCAACCCCCCACGCTATCAGAGAGGTTGTTTTGTACTTTGACCCCCTGCTAAACAGCGAAAGCCAGCACCCACATACCACTGGGAGATGTGCGAAATGCGGATGACCACCTCCCTCCGCTGAAATCTTATTCCATTAACTGGACTCTATGTGGTGCCCTGGAAGGTAGCTATAGGTGGGAAGCATGGGAACTGGAGAGGAAAAACTATAAATAGGCTAACTTTCTCAAAGGACAGGTCTTTATTAGGTTAATAAACATGAAGACTTACTATGTTTTCATTATTAGTCTTTGATGCTGTAATAATATTTTCTAGAATTACATTCTGGCAGTCGGGGCGGCATTGTTCTGATAAATCATGAGGAAACTGTAAAGCTTAGTATGATCCTGTGCCAGAGCAGGAACCAGCAGGTACTAACTGCAAATGGTTTGTTTATTCTGCTGGGACCAGGGGGACCTTATCCCAGATTTAAGACCCCCTGTTTTTCATCTCTCTCTCTCTCTTTCTCTCACACACACAGGCACGACACCACACACTCCCTTTATTCACCCCCTTCCCAGATTCCCTGCATTCCTTCAAGCTTATCTTGAAGAATGGTTCGGTGGGCTTTTGCTGAAACGTTGCCCTAAAGGCCCCTCTTCATTCTCCAAGGGGCCAGGCCATGTGCACCTTGAAATGCCTCTCCACAAGGCAGGCCTGGCCAGTTTCGCATTCCTGACGTGGTTGGCATTCCCACACTCCCTTTTCTTCCCTCTGTCTTCGCAGATAAAGGCGCCCATATTAAGCAGGTTCTCCAAATAACCATGATTACTAATGAAGTATAAATACTCCAAGTGTGCTGAGTTCCACCTCACTCGTTTATTCAGCAAAATGACACACGTGATGAAAGACAAGTGATGTACTCAGAGAAGTCGGCATGACCGTATAAGTACGGATGTATCAGCTTCGTCATTACAGTAGTGATCAAGTTCTGTCTGTCGTGTGTTTTCCTCTGATAGAAACTTCTCGGAGTCTCCCAAGCTGAGATCAAACAAAAATGCCAGCAGAGGACCAAAGAGCTGGAGGAACTGAAGACGGCGGTGGACTCACTGAAAGTAGGCTGTGATTTTAATATATTATTCCAGAACAATTGCTTCTTCCAAAAGAAGTTAAGTGTAACATATCGTACCAGGCCAACAAAAAAAAGCAAGGCCATAGCTTTATACAGCCGTGCATGCGGGTGACCTGGGGGCGAACTCTTATCTGTTTAGTAACTCTATAACTCTCCTGTGCAGGGGAAAACAAATAAACCTTGAGACTTGGCCATAATTGTCCTTTTGTTTGATAAAATAGAAACCAGTTGTTGACACATTGTGCCTGAAACTCTTGGTTTAATGCGTTGGGTTGTGGTGTTGAAGGTCAAGAATGGAAATCCAATCCAAGTTCAGAGGTTAAAAACTAAATAAGCAACAAGATTGCCATTTGGAGCCTCCATTATTGTGGCATGGTCTAGAGCAGAGCTATTAGTCCATGGTTAAGTCATTTATTTTTGCTAAAATGCCTCATAAATGTGTCTTAGAGCTCAGCTCAGAGGGCCATGGCGGAGAGCAAGAAGATGTTTGATGAGATGATCACCTCCATCGAGAGAATGAGGTCAGAAGTCACCAAGCTGATTAACATCAATGAGAAGGCAGCATTCAGCCAGGCTGAGGGCCTGATGGAACGTCTGGACCAGGAGATCGAGGAGCTCAAGAAGAAGGAGACAGGCCTCAAGCAGCTCTACAGCACTGAGGACCACATTCACTTCTTACAGGTATGAAGAGTCCAGTGTCGCGGGCTCGATTCTGGGATAACAGTTTTTACTGAAGACGATGAGACACCCTGCTCTGACAAACTGATTATTTTTGAACAGTCCTACCAATGCTCTGACAAGCGTTTCCATTTGTTTTTAGAATTTCAACTATCTCTGCACCCCGACTGATGACGGATTCATTCCCAAAGTGTCTCTGAACCCGGACTTCTCGTTTAGTGCCGCCAGGAAAGCTGTAGCTGAGATCAAAGAGAGGCTTGAGGAGATGGGCAGAGAGGAACTGCTGAAGGTTTCAAAGTCAGGTCAGAATACACCTGTAACAACATCTCTGCAACCATGTTTGTTGTGCTGAGCAGTAAAGCATTTCTACTACACAGGGCACCATGAAAGTTGATTGATTTCACTGTACTGTGTATATGGCTGAAATAACAATGGACCTTCATAATTTGACTAGACACTTTCTCCGATAAATAGCTTAAATGGCCATTTCTGAACATTTTGGAGCTCAGATGCATGTTTTTTTGAGATATTTGGGGTTTTTTTGGTATAAGAAGGACACCTAATTGGGCCACATCACAGTGCAACTGCAGCCAATGCAGAGCAATCATGTGACTGAGCTGAAATAGCCCTTGGAAGCATGGCTAGGAACTGCTCCGTCTGGGTAAAGCAAACAGTTTGCAAACATGCTGAGTCCCAGGAGAGGTGTTATGTAATGAGATTTGAGCTGCTGATTAGGCAGCTTTACGGGCGTAATTCCTTACTGCATTTCACATTCAATAAACAAAGTGACTATAAAGTGTTTTTCTACTGTGTTCCAGTGAATGAAGTGCCTGTTTACACGCTGGAGAACCGAACAGTCCGAGAGAAAAGCAGCCGAGGTGAGGCATCAGAATATAGATTCCAAATATTGTTGAATTATTCAAAGACATGGTAACGTGAAACCCAGCAAAAGACAAGATGATAAATACTATGAAAGAAGAGACACCGTGTTTACTATGTTTTCCTTTCTGTGTTTAGTTAAAGAGGTCCATGCATTGGACAGCGCCCCTCCTTCAAACCCCAGAAGCCGGTCTGAGTTTCTGAAATGTAAGTAAGGCGTTGTGTTACCTCAGTGAATGCTTTCTTTAAGCTGAATGATTTGTTCTCAGATGGCAGACAGCCTCTTGTAGTTCACAATGGTTCTTGGTTGACTTCCTTTGACACTTGTACCCTTGTAATAGATACACAGCAGGTCTGGCTTGTATTCTTCACTCCTACAAATAAAGGTGCCAAAAAGATAAATAACTATAACAGCTGGCCAATTATATCATCATCAGTGAAAATATTGTGAATAACATTCTGATAATTGGTACATTTTTTGATCACAGCATTGAAAACATGATGTTGGTACAACAAAAATGTACTAAAATGTGTATTTGCCCGAGCTTTAGCATAATAACATTATAAAAAATTAAGAAAACTTAAAGAAAAATGATTTAAAAGGTTAACAGAATCCAAAACTGCAAATTATTAGTAGGCTCAGTGCTGCAGTTTAAAATGGCTTTTCTCTTATTTGCAGATAAGGATAAGGATAAGGATAGGGACAAGGATGTTTTACTGTCTTTCCAGAACATGTTATACATGAAAAGGAACAAAATGAGGGACTCGGGTCCCAGTTCAGGCAATAATAGTAGTTCACTTGAGTTTAAGATAGGATTAGATAAACCTATATTAGTCCCAGTTTAATTTAATTAGACAATTAAATTAAACTGAATTACATAAATTTGAAAATCATATTGGTTTTGCTCCACTCCACATATTGTACTGTATTCAGTAATTAAGAACAAACCCAGTGTCGCGGTGGTGAGGGCTAATCCCCCACGACCGAGAGCTTCCTGGAAATACAGACATGACTGGAGAACTGAGTTCCATGCTGTTGTGTTTATTCAAAATCAGGAACAAACAAAAGATCAGGCACGGTGGCCACAGAACTAGAAACAAAACCGGTCTAGCTTTTCAGCTGTCAGGGAACAGATACTGGGTAACCTACTAGTGCTCTAACATGAACAGACAGGCTTACATACCGAACTCAATCAGGGGATAAATACAGACAGGTGGCAACTCAAGAACATGTGACACAAGCACGAACACAGACCAAGACATGACTCCAAAATAAAGGCCCTATACACACCTTGAAAACATGAACCAAACAGAACAGGAAAATCAACCCAAAAACAGTGGCTTTAACCCGCCACTGGCCTGACAGTTACACGCAGTTTATATGTAAGGTAATGAATTTATTTGTCCTTGCTTGCAGATTTCTGTCAGCTCCGCCTGGACCCCAACACAGCCTATAAAGAGCTCTACCTGTCTGAAGGCAACAGGAAGGTGACGCGAACCCGCAACCTGCAGCCCTATTCTGATAATGCAGAGCGCTTTGACACCTTTGCCCAGGTGCTGTGTCGCGAGGCTCTGTCCAATGGGCGCTTCTACTGGGAGATTGAGTGGAGCGGAGAGTTCTCTGTGGGAGTGGCCTATCGGGGCATTAGCCGTAAAGGAAAAGGTTCCCTGTGCTTGCTGGGGTACAACGACAAATCCTGGAGCCTCCTCTGCTCCGACTCGGGCTACTCAGCCTGGCACAACAGGGTGGACAAGCCCATCAGCGCCCCCCACTCTCCAAGAATAGGGGTCTACTTGGACCACAGCGCGGGGTTGCTGGCCTTCTACAGCATCGGCGAGACCATGACGTGTCTGCATCGCTTCGAAACCACTTTCACTGAGCCCATCTACGCCGGATTTGGAGTTGGAACATCGGTCAAAATCTGCCAGTTGAAATGAACACAAGGATTCACTTTTTTTTTTAAAGAGTCCCATACAAAGGACTGAATATTTTTAGAAGTGCTTTTATTTTCCATTTGCTATTTTTTTCTACACGTTTTAAGTTTTTATGTCATTTATTATTGAAGCCATTACTTTTTTGCAAAAAAGAAAAAAAAGAAAAAGTATTGTTTTAAAGAACAATTTGATTTGCAAATTGCGACAGTCGGCGTAGTGGAAAAGGAAAATCACAAAAATGTTACTCAAACATGCCATGTTATGCCTTTCTTTTTTCTATTAATGTTGTTGTAAAAACTAAACCTTGTATTTATCCGAACACCAAGTGCCACTGACCCGTTTGTGATAAAAGGCTACATTATTCAATGACCTCATGATATACCAATTAAAGTTTTTTTTATGAAGTGTCGAACATGTATTTCGTAAATGCTACTTTTCAAATCAATGGACAGTTGAGCTCAAACTCATAAAAAGGCTAGTGGTAAATAAATGACTGCTATTACAGAGCGTAATCAGCCTAAACTTAAAAGCTGTATGTCAGATTTGTCTTTGGCCATTAATGCTTCTAGCTACAGTTTCCAAATGGTTCCTTTGTGAATGAACATTGCAGAACAGTTTCATGCAGATCTAGACAAAGCATTTACATCTGGCTCTTTGCCACTGACTGTTCCTCCAGTCCACACTGTCTATGAATTTTAGGAAGGAAACAGGCTCCCAAGCCCTTCCTTTAGCATGGGGCTGACAAACCTCTCAAGCAAAAGTGCTTTTTGAATCGTCTTTTTGCTGAACAGCTGCAGCATTTCTCTTTACAGACACTGGTTCTAAATCCCAGATCCTGTGCAATCCAGACTTCAACACATCTAATCAGACGACTTAAGCTGAATTAGGTTTTGCAGGGAATAAAGCACAGAATAAACTCATATCAGCCCTTGGGACTGGGGCAGACACATTGTTTCTACACATACACCCTTATCTTCCCTCCAACCCAAAGCTGAACTTTTGGAATTTAACAGCTTTGGAAGCTGGACTGGACAGACATACAAAAGTGACAGGATATAAAGGTGGACTGTACAACAGCAGTTGTAAAGGGAGGTCAAAAGGTCTCTGACGCCCCCTAGCAGTGGGCTGCAGCAAATTTTTTACCCCAGTCAAGTCAGGTCAATATGCAGCTTATCATTTCAGTTCTACACCTTCACTTGTTCAGTTGTATAGTGAGTTCTACAAGCTTTCACAATGCTCATATATGCTGAAAGAATTTGTAGAAGTACATTGGTGAAATGTAAAGGGGCGTGGCAGAAGAGGGACTGACAGCTAAAGGCCGAGCAAATGAGCAGTTTTGTGGAAACACAGGCATTGGCTGCGTCCAAATGAATGAAACTACAGTCATGTAAATAAATTAGGACCATCCCTTAATTCTTTATTAAAAAATGTTCACATAATGTCTAAACTTTGAATCTTATTTTACTCAAGACAAAAGATATTCCAACTAAGGAAAAGTGAGGACACCCTACCGCCTAATAGCTAGTGTTACCTTCTTTGGCTGAAATAAATGCAGTGAGATTAATTTTTGTTAGTTACCTGCAATTGATTCACTTTCGTTTCCAGAGAGAAACAAAAGCAAGATTAGGCTTTGATTGATATGTGAATATTTCTTAATAAAGAACTGAACATTTAATGGGGTGTCCTAATTTTTTGTCACATGACTGTAGTTTCATTCATTTGGACACAAAGTTGCTCATCCGCTCTGACCAAAGCTGTCGGTCACTCTTCTGCCACGCCCCTCTACAGGGGTGGTGGTGGTGGTGGTCCAGCGGGTAGGATACTTGCTTTTGGACCAAGAGGTCATGGGTTCGAATCTTACCTTCAGCAAACCACCGCTGGGTTAACCCCGAGTTGCTCCAGGAAGCCTGCCCCCTGGAGTTAGGGAATGGAAGTTGCTTTGGATAAATGCTGTTGTAACTGGTCACTGCACCATCTTAACTGGTGTCAACCCTCTGCGTTGTGTAACAGCGGTTCTGTTACTGATGCGTGGAATGACAAAAGACAGTCATTTACATTTTCAGCATTTAGCAGACGCTTTTGCCCAAAGCAACTTTCATTGCCTAACTACAGGGGGCGGACAGTCTCCATGGAGCAACTTGGGGT
>JBBIGB010000084.1:7696156-7713231 GCA_037577075.1 Alestopetersius hilgendorfi
ACACACACACACACACACACACACACACACACACACACACACACACACACACACACACACACACACACACACGGGCCGCGAGAGGGAGAGCGAGAGCGCGTGCTGCAAATCCCATGGCAACAGCAACCAGGAAACGCGTCTAAAATAGGGGGCAGTGTTCACTATTACTATAGCAACAGGAAGACGGGGCTCCTTCAATCAGCTTTAGGATTTGCTGAGGCGGGAGAAAAAACAAAAGACTGATTCTTTGCATGACCGTCATTAAAAGGAATGATAAGCACTTAATGAGATGTGGGCTTGATTTAGGCACAATGTTGTTGGCGTCACTGTTCAACCGGTCACACACACACACTCACACATATAAACAAACACACACATACACATACATACACATATACACAAACACACAAACACACACATGCACATACACATACACATACACACAAACACACACATGCACATACACATACACATATGCACAAACACACATACATACACATATACACACACGGACACATGCACACAGACACATAAACACACTATATTGCAAAACTAAATCAAACTCAATGCAACTGGTGATAATAATACTCCGGCTGCGTGCTAATGATGCTGGGACGTCCAGGCCGAATTTATTAGACTGCTATTCACATATCCTGTAATATGGGGCAGTGTGTTAGGTCATATGGGACATTGCTCTGATCAAGCTTTTATTCTGTTTCCGTTTTTGAATAGCACCAGTTGAAATATCCCGTTCTTTTTTGAATTCATTATAAAACAAACGCATACCTTAGATGGCCTTGGAATCTCTGGGTGGCCCTTTTCATGAGCCACATGGTGGCATTAGTCCTATATCTTCAGGGTTAAAGAGGACAGAAGGTCGAGGTGCTGGTTTTGGGGGTTGGGGGTGGGGGGGTTAAGGATTCCACCTGTTACACACATACACACACCAGGGAAAAAAGAACATCCCCCAAACTGGAACTGGTCCATTTGGGTCATTGACATTTTTTCCCCCTGTCCCTTTTCTCCTTGTAGTCGTTATAGCATAAGCTGTAACAGCCTTGAATGGGTAATGATTAATTTTTTTCCAAGTGAATAAGTTTTTAGAGCCACAAAACAGTCTAAAATCCACAACGGCCAAAAAAGTGGCCTCGTACAGGCCGATCACCTTTAAAAGATAAACCTGTAACCAAGGTCAGTTTTGAAATTATTGTAAGAGAGTTGCTATGGGGATAAAAAAACGTACAGGCAGGAGACAGAGTTCCTCCCCCCAAATAAAACAGAAGACGCTTTATTCCTTTTAAACTTTTGACAAAGTTTTTAGCTGCATCTCGTACGAAACGTCTCCACTGTTGACTTACTCTCGGGATGTTTACGAGGAACATGTGCACGGAGAGCGGTAAAAATGAAAATAAATAAATAAATAATATCAAAATAAAAAAAAGCAAAACAAAACACTGAAGGTACAGCGTCTGACCATCGTCAGCCAATCAGAGGTAAGAAGATCAGGCAGCAAGCCAATAGTGGCGTGTCGGGTTTACTGCAGCCAGCCAATCAGACGGCAGCTTTATGCTGCTGATGCAACTAACCTGCAACAATAGCCACGCATCTCCTGGGTAGCAAAAAAAGTGTTCTTCCTCGATGTTGCAAATTAAATAGTCCCTTTGAAACATGCTACTCTTGAATAAACAGTGAATGAATAAACAGTTTATGATCTGATACATTTTTATTTTTTATTTATTTAGTTTTTTTCACTTCAACTAACCAGCAGTTTGTAGAAGTTTTCGCTGCTAAAAAAAGAAAAGAAAAAAAAAAGATATCAGTAAACATGTCTGGTACCTGAGTGGGTGCTGTTGTTTACCGCTCGTGCTCTTCTTTTTTTGCCAATAAGAGGACGTGCACGAGGGGGCGGAGGAATCCACGAGCCCGTGACGCAGCCGGTTGCTAGGTGTGGATGACCCACCGACGCGCGTGCTCAATTAGGCGACCCTCAGTCATCAACTCCGTCACAACAAAGGCAAGAAGCAGGAGAGGCGCCCTGACCAAGCAGGAGAGAGAGAGAAGAGAGAAGAACATGGCTTTTTAAACTCGTCTTCCTTTCTTCTGCCCTCCACACCAGCTCTGTGCTTTGCTCTTGCAAACGCACCCCCAAAAAACCTCAAGTACCTTTTTCTGCAATAATGGAGTAAGTCGTTTTCCCATCGTACTTCTTTCTTTTGTGTTGCTTCTTCTCATTTTCCACGCATTCAACCATTCTACTTCATTCATTCTCTCTTGTGTTGCTCTACGTGTGTTGTCAACCAGTCCTTTTGCCTCTACAGTGTTTTGTCCTAGCTGTCAGGAAACTTTTCCACCACTTCATTCAACTGTTGCTACAGATATGGCGCTGTTCTGCAACTTTAGAGGAGCTAATCATCCATTCTCCGTGCTTAAAGATGACCTCATTCAGGATTTTTTTTGGCATTTAAACAGAATACTACACTTTTCAGCCTTGTTATCTGTCTTTATAACACATGGGTTAGTTTGTGTCCGTGATAAGTATACTGTAAAGGCACTAAAATGTGAAGAACTTGGCTTAAAAAGGACAGAGCTGACATTGTCATTGCATGCTGCTGGCTATACGTGTCCTTTTTATACTTGTTTATATATATATATATATATATATATATATAGATATAGATATAGATATATAGATATAGATAGATAATGAGGGGTTAAAGCAATACTTGACATTTTGTTAAACACTGTTTGCTGTTCAGATGTTGGAAAAGAGGTTGCATTGGTTGAAAACAAAGGGTGGGGGGGTGAAGCAATTTTAGCTCTTTGTGGAAGAACTGACACCTTGCATTACGTCATTGGCTGCATCCCACGTGTGCTTGGAGCTCTGCTCTATACAGTTTCAGTTGGCTTATGCTCCTGCCATATGTCTACAGAGATTTTGTGGTAATAAGGCTTGTCACAATGCTGTTTTCTCGGACCGTTCCTGTCGCTGGGGCTTTTGGGAAGTTGGCACAGCCGTGCCAAGCGTGGTGGGTAACAATAGAGCTTGTTGTTTTTGAGTTTCAGTTGTGAAAACACCCCCCAAAAAACAGAGTGGCATGGTTTTCGGAGCCTTTGGGGACTGTAGAAGCAGGTTTATGATGAGTTCTGCTGACCTTAAACTAATGCCATGCTCTAATGATCATTTTGGATATTCGTTTTATTCTGGCAACTATTTCACTGCTGATTGTGGAGTTTTTTTTGTATTGAGTTGTCGGGCTGATAAGGGCAGAGGTGGATAGAGTTGGTGTAGTTGTGTCACCGTCTTGGTTAGATCTCTGAATGAACATCGCCTGGTTCACTGGGAGCTCAGCTGAGGCTCCTAAGTGGGCACAGGAGACTGAGATGGATGGAACAGGTCTAGTGATAGTCTAAATTGGTCCCTCGACAGTTGCAGATGTTTCCAGAGTGATGCTAAAATGTAGTAGATCCAGTGCCTCTTGCTTTTTCAATTTCTCCTGTGTTTACAACTACTAATTCCTGAAGAGCAGTTTTGTTTTTGGGTTGTCAGAGGCTTTTTTTGAACACAGTGAGACATAACAAAACAGGTCGGAAGAGGAAAGCAAGGAATTTTCACTTTTTTTTTGCTTTGGCTTGAAAATATCATGAAAACCAATGATGTGTGCCCACATTTTCCCTGTCCGATATTAAAAGTGATGGTTTTGGACAGTTTTTTCTCATCGATGTCTCCTCCCTTTTTTTTTATAGGTTTCATAATGCTTACCCAGCCCTGTTTTCTGTGGCTCAGCTCTCGAACTACAATATCGTGCACGGTAAATTCGGCCGCTTGAATCATAGGACCAACGGACAGGATGATGGCAATGTCAGCACCCATTTGGAAGACTCTACTTGGCTGCCCGGCAGACCCCCTCGCTCTCTCTCACCCACAGGCTAACCACAGCCAATTGGAGAGGCGCAGAGGGGAGGGGCCAGAGGAGAGCCAGCACTTAATTGGTGAGTTGCAGTGAGTACAGTTTTTTATTTTTCCCAGTTTCAGGTGGGCACCGCACTGCAGCACATTTCCTCCTCCTTGAACAGTGAGTAAAACTACGAATGTGTGTCTGTTTTAAATTGTTTGTGGTCTACATTTGAACTAATTGGAGCTACAATTACGCTTTCGGTTTCAACGCTTTGGATTTACGAACTGCATCGGATCACGAATGATCATTTTTAAACAAAATTCCAGAATCCGAAACATGAAATGGTGCAAATGCGGTTGATTGCTGTTGGTGTTTTGCTGTTTTGCGATTTATGGAATGCATCCGATTTACATTGTTTTGAATGTTCTCTTTTCCAAATAGGTGATGGTCTCAGTGACTGGATGACGGAAGAAGTGGATTTCTCCTCATACCTCCCAACCCCTCACTCCTCTCCCTCCCCCAATGCATCCCTTCCCCCTTCGCCCCTCCAGCATGACATCCAGGTGCCCTCTGATTTGGAGGTCATGACCTCTCTGCTGCAGGAAGAGCTTGCTCAGCTGGAGGATTACTTCCTGTCTGACCCGCTCCCAGAGAAAGCCTCCAAACTGGGCAAATGCGACAAAGGGCCACCACCAATGGGTCCCCCATCCTACTACCCGTTGCCCTATGCATCCTATTCTGCTTCTAGCCAATCAGAATCTAGCCCCCTACTTGTTACCCTAGCAACTGGGGAACTAGACCTGCTGAGCTTTTGTGGGGGTCCCATTGGCCGATCCAAGATTCCCAGACACGCCCCTTACAGTTGCAACCGCCCCAATGGCAACGTCTGCGGCCGCAAGAGAGTTTCGGATGGGGTGAGGGTGAGCGAAGGCTATGAGAATAGCATCTGGAGTTCCAAAGGAAATACCTCAGGTAACTCAGCTGTTGCGCTCGGTGGAAGCTACAGCTGCATAGAGGATGAACGGGTGGTGGGCAAAGGGTACTGCCTGGGCAGTGCGGTGGAGATCAGAAGGTGTGCCATTTTACCCAAAGAAGAGAAGAACTGCCGCTACACAGAGGAAACCATCGGCATAAGCAAAGTTGTTAGCGGTGGCTATGGCTTCAGTGGGCCCATCCAAGTTCCCCACAAGAAAGAAGAGATGATGATGTATGGCGTCAGGGAAGTCAGTCTAAACGGAATGGGTGGAGGTTCCGACATTGAGATGATGAGCGAAGACAAAGTTGGCATCAACGACATGGGCAAGGCGAACAACCCCTGGAAGACCGAGTCTGGCGACGGTTGTTTTCTTCAAGGAACGTCCCAAGAAGAGGCCTACCATAACTTCCTGGGGGCCATCAGTGAGCCTGTGAAGGCAGAAAGCGTAGACATGCACCGTCAACACAGCAACTATCACTGCAGCTTTCTGGAGGGTCAAGGCCCTGACTGCTTGAGTGGCGACAGACACGGACACGAAATGGGTGCTCCCTGTCCAAGAGGAAGCCGTTCCTTGAAGGAGGAACCCTGCCTTGTGAAACCAGATCTGGAGGGCTCCCTCATTGAAGGCCATCAAGGAGAACGCAAGCAAAAGAAGCGAGATCAGAACAAGACCGCAGCTCACAGGTAAAGTATTTACAAGTAGCTTCATCACATTCTACCTTTTCGGGTCATTTCTAGTGAAGTCAACATCACAATTCAGTCTCGCAGATCATAGATGTCAGTGATTCTACAGGCCAGAGAATGTCAGAGTTTCAGAGCATGGATTTCTAAGACATGCATGACATGAATGACTGAATGCCTCTTACTGTTCATAAGTCAAACCAAAAGTTGCCATTGGCAGTATTGGCCACGCCCTCTGTGGAATGATCCACTGATTATTGATATACCATTCTTCAACAGGTATCGCCAGAGGAAGAGAGCAGAGTTGGATTCGCTGGAAGAGCAGCTTCATGGCCTAGAGGGGAGAAATCGAGAACTTCGGGACAAGGCGGAGTCAGTGGAGCGAGAGATCCAGTACGTCAAAGACCTTCTGATTGAAGTGTACAAGGCTCGGAGCCAACGTCTAAAACAGGAGGCCAGCGCCTGAGCTGAAGAAGCTTGGTAGCCTGACCCAGATGGTGGTCCTGCAAGTAGAATTGATAGTACTCTAACAGAGAGTGGATTTAAGTTGGAATGTTTTCTGATCAAATGTCTACTTCTTTTTTATTTTTTTTACTTTTTTTTTTTTTTTTTTTTTAAATCTTTTTGGATGGGGGCCGGGGGTGTGTATTATTGCACGTTACGTTAACCGATCATTTACTTTTTCGTTACAAACTGACAAGTCCATCAACAGCTGCAGCACAAACTTCCACTTTTTTTCAGCTCCAACTCAAAGTCAAATAAATATGCACTGTGATCCTGTCATGGCTTAAATGACAGTTGGCTTTTTGTCTGGGCCTCCTTTTACAAAGAACAGCTAAAACGGGTCCTCCTCTCGTCTCCTTTTCAGGATTGATGTGAATCAACACTAAACACACATGACCTGATTGAGCACATTTATTTTCCATTTTACACGAGGCTATAATCTATGACCACATCAGAATATAACCGACACTAGTCTTAATTTATGCGAACGCAGACAATTATCATTTATTTTTGTTGTTGAAATTATTTATAAGCAGTTTCAAGGTTTGTAGTACTTGGCAATAGCACAATTCTTCCATCAATGAAAAAAAAAAAAGAAAAAAAAGAAATAAGCACTAATACCGAAAAAGCAATCTCTTTCAAAATCAATATTGACTTTCAGGGGAATCACTTTTTCCAAAATGAATATTCCCTCAGGAAGAACAAGCCCGATAATTCTTTTTTTTTTTTTTTTAATCCCCAATTTAGCTTAGTCCTGCAGCTCAGGTATGCAGTCTATGTCCAAAGTCACGGAAGTATGTCAGTTTGTAACTCGATGCTGAAGATGCAGCACTGCCTAATGTTATGCGTGTTGATTTTCATATTGTTTCAGTCTTGCATGCCTAAGATTTCACAGCTTCTCAAAAGAGTGCATTTTTTTTTTGTTCTTTTCTTTTTGTTGTTGGTTCAGACGACTATGAACATTACAGCATATCTCTTCCTGCTAAAGATCTTCAAAGTCCTGCTCTATATCCTGTTTGCCTGGTCATTTCACAGAATGAGTGGCATTTTGATTTCACAGACAACAGTTTGGCCCAAATGTCTCTGCTGTAATTGCGAAAACAATCAGGGTTTGTGATTTTATAAGGCTTATTTACTCTGATTTTAAAAAAGAAAATGAAGGGGGAGAAGAGAAAAAAAATCTTTATAGTTCCACTGCTTTTCTATACTTTTCATTAGAGTGCTTGGTAATGGCTTTGAAAAGATGGCTATCATTTAGGATCAGCTCTAGCAATATTTAATCAGCATTTCCATATTGATTGCAAATTCGATTATGTACAATCCTGAACACGTTTAGGGTTTTCCTGTTTACAGCCTATTTAAAGTCGAATAGCCTAGTCTGGTGGTATTCTAATAATTCTAATATCTACACATAGTAAGCCACAAAGAAAAAAAAATGTGAGAAGGGGGAACTCCAGAAACAATTAGAATTCCACTCCCCTATTTTTTTTGCTTGTTTTGGTAGTTTTAAAGGTATTTTCTTGAAGATTCGTGTATACCTTAAAACCTAGCAATACATCTATTTTTTAATCCTCCTGAAGAAATAGCATAGCATAGATATTGAGAGAGCTAAGCACCATGTGGGGTTACAAAGACGCTTTCCTCTTGGCGGTATACAATCAATGTGTATGGGAAAAATATGAAAAAAAAATATGAATCTAGCCGGTTGTGGTACATTTGTCACCTTGTGAGATATGTTGAGACATGAATGTTCAGATTTATGAACTTAACTACGCGACTGAGCCACATAACCTTCACACCAGCTGAAAACATGACGAAGTCATTTCGATGTATCTATCACCTTCTTAAAAAAATGCTTTGTGTTTTATTTCCCTGTCATTATTTTCAATTCCAATAAAAGTGATTTGTGTCAGCAGTAACGCATACGGGAGCTGATGGCTGTGTGTGTGTGTGATTGCTGAAGCGTATCGGAGAGGGTGGAAAGCTGTGTGTGTGTGTGTGTGTGTGTGTGTGTGTGTGTGTGTGTGTGTGTGATTTCTGAAGCTTATCGGAGAGGTTGGGGAACTGCTGTGTGTGTGCGTGTGTGTGTGTGTGTGTGTGTGTGTGTGTGTGTGGCACAGCTACACACAAGGAAAAAAAAGCACCGATGCTTGGAAGCATCACTCGAAAACCTCACCAAAGTGTCCCTAAAATGATTTCCATTTATGCTGCTTGTCACAACGTTTCCTTGGTGATTTTATAACGTTCGAAGTTCTAGGACAGAGACCATGAAAGGCAGACTCGAATTTAACGTTCGAAATTCTATTTTTGATCATAGATCAGCTATGAATTGAATATTGTTACGAAGAGATCCGTTTTAAAATACTCGGACCACGAGCTTGTAGAGTGATCTGAGTGATCCCCTTCTTAAAGATGACATTTATTGCAGACTCATATCGTTTAGAACTAGCCTAAGCCCTCATTAGGCGTCATGCCAGGACACGAGAGGGGACAATCTAATTCCACCATTCATCCCAACCAGACCGTGCCCGATTCTCTTACTGGGACTGATGGTGTGGTTCGTTGTAGCCTACTTTACTCTCTACCGGCTTCCTTTTTTTCCCCCCGGAAAGCTGGACAAAAAAAGACCAACGTTCTTAAAGTAGGATATTCATTCATAATTTTTTTTTAAGTAAAAAATGCAAAATATAGCGATTTTTATTGTCGCTGCCAGATAAGCCCTTCACATCTTTACATTTAAACGAACGACACATCCTAAGTAAAATGAAAGCGAACATTCTGTGAACATCAACAAATATAATTACTTTCCTATTGATCACCATAAAAATCTGAGTGAATATCTGGATAAATCGAAAATGTATCGGTTTGTGAAGCCGAGACTATGTCAGACAGCAGGAAATTAAGAACAAATAAAAATAAAAAAGCCGAAAAATGGGTTCTGTATGTGCTGTCTGTAAGGGGAAATGTGGGGGAAAGGGAGAAAAAAAGGTGCGTGTGTGTGTGTGTGTGTGTGTGTGTGTGTGTGGGGTGTATTCGCCCTCAGAAAATTCACCGTTATTTTTTTGGAAAATAAGAGAAATAAATCCGATGAAAACGACAAAAACCGGCGATTTTTTTGTCTTCAGAATCGTTTTTAAAAATCCGAAAAAGGAAAAGCGTAGCAGGGCAGGTTTATTTAGTTTAAGAGCACTTTCCTAAAGCCAGGCGAGGTGTAAGACGCGAAACGAGGTTTTTAAATCATGAAATAACTGCAGTGCTCACGAACCACCTTCTATAAAATTACAGCGTATACTGTATATATATACTTTTAAACATGTTTTAAAAATGAAATAATACATTTCTACATACACTAGTAAATCATAAACTAGTGACCCGACTTCGATTTCCAGAACTGAATTTCACATTTTCATAACCAAAATAATTTCATTAAAATCAACACAAATAAATAAAATAACAGATTGGCCAATTATTATTTATTTGCATGTAAATAACTGTACAGTTTTTCAGTGTCTAAATTTGTTTAAAACTCGGAAAATGGACAGAAAAAAATGACCATTTGAAAACAAGAGGAAAAGTCCATTGTATTCAGAAAAAGGAGGCAGAAGAGTCAAAAACTCAGCTGGACATTGAAATGCATTCATTTTATCAGTGTCTTTGCAAAGAATCTGCAGTGCTTTTTTAAAGGAAATATCTAGCTATAGCAGTGTTTGACAGAAACCTAGAATAAATCACTCCAAGCATGATACTTCCTAAAAACTGAACACCAGTTCAGCTGTATATCAGCAGCTCTAGTCTTGGTCTAAATGACAGTCAATTGCAATGTCAAAAATGTTTGTTAAAAAAAAAAACATATAGATACACTGACATGTTAGGATAATCTATTCTGGAACACACACACATTCACCACGTATTACTATTACACTGCTATAAATTATTCTATACATTCTATCCAAGTATTGAGCCTGTTGTTATGTGTTTCTTCTGCTTGGTCCATGGAGCTGGCTGACAGGCCATCTGTAATTGCTTGAAAGTGAAGAACCCTGGGATGCATGGTGGAGTTTAAGTCCAGCATCAATGGACTGAAGAGCCTTGAGGAAGAAAGCAGTTAGAATGCAGACGTGAGACATGCTGGTAAGGAGTTTTCACTTGTCGTTCTCCAAGTCCCTTAGCACAATTGTCAGAATGATGCAATGCTGCTCAAAAGTGTGTTTGCACACATCGTTCGGTTAAAGGGTCCAGGGGTAACTGTAATAGTTCAGGGGCAACACTGCCCATAAACAAGCGCAGTGTGGTGGTGTTCTGTTATTTAATTGCTATTGCCTATTGACTCATACATTTTGACATTAAGTGCATTTGAGCAATGCATTAAAATTTTATTAATTGCTTAAACTCGCTGGCCCAGACTTCCCTTTCTCACTCCTAAGTAACATATACTGGCTTCGCAGTGATTACTGAATACTTCAGAGTACTGACAGCATAAGGAACTTTTTTTTTTTTTAACTTAAAGAAAATAAATTACTTTTATTTTTTTTCACTATAATAAAAAATGTAAAAAAGGTTTGAAGGAAAGCCTGACAACTGTACTACTCTCACCTGCCGCAGTGTATCCAGTTGACCAAATGCATGCAGGGTGGTCATGGCCTGCCGCTGCACTGCATGATGGGAGTCGCCACGGGCGACACGAAGGAGATGACGGGGAGCATCTGCGCTAATCAGTGCCCTGTCGCCTCCTCCCACGACAGCCATGGTGCCCAGGATGACACAGGCGCTGCGGCGGACGACAGCATCGGAGTCCGAGAGAAGAGACACTGCGGGACAAGCTGCTCCTATGGCAACCTTCACCCACTCCTCCCCCTCCACATAAGTGCTCATGGGCCTCGAGGCAAAACCAGAGTCTCCCATCCCGCCCTGCTGTCTGACCCTCTCGACCTCTACAACCTTCTTACCTCTGCCTTTTACGGTTCTCCTTTTGGTCTTGGGACCATCCTGTAAGTGTGGGCTTCTATCGGAAAGACCCTTAAATTCTGTCTGGCCTATCTGGCTTAGCCACTTCTCAGCAGCCTTACAAGCAATTCTGCGTACAGTTGGTGCAGGGTCAGCCAGGTGGCTTAGAAGTTCCTGGAACAGGACTGGTTCTGTCATCCAGTTTGTGCTTGCTGTGGTCCCACTGCCCAAGTCTGGCTTTAACTGAGCAAGGAGATAGCAGGCTGCAGTTCGGACCCCGTCGTCACGATGATCCAGGGCTCGTCTCAGTAGTGCCGGGTCCACAGGTAGGGCGGAGGCAGTTGGGAAACAAGTGGTGTGAGAGAGTAGGGTGAGAAGATGCGTGGCACATCCACAAAGGGATTCACTCTGTAGAAGCACCGATAGGAGGAAACTCGCTGTTCTAACCTGAGGATCAAGAGACTGCCCTTTGGCCTCTGACACACCAGGACAGTCCCTATTTCCTCTAAAGTGACCCAAACTGGTTCTAGGCTGCTCTAGGCTATCTGTAAGCCAGCTCATGCTGCTCTTGTGATGCGTCTGGAGATGTATGAGGTGTGAAAAGCCTTCATGAAGCTCCAAGCTGTCTAGAAGCTCCTCTACTCCACAGTGTTGGTGTATGCTAGCTTGAAGATGTTCCACGCTAAGAATTTTCTGATCCCGTTTAATCTCTGGTGGGTTTCTTTCCCTCAACCTCCCCGAAACAGCCTTGCTTTTGCACAGCTGGGACTGAACTTTAAGAGGATCCCTTGTGCCCCTAGACTTATCCATGCTCCCTCTGACCGTGTCTCTCTTAGGTTGGCAATCCCCTTCACTTCCGCTCAGGTCGAACATATTCTTGTGCTGGATACCATTGTGTCTTGGCTGCTCCGCTTTGCTACCAGACTGGTTAAGATGATTTAGGATTTGCTCTGCCTCTGCACTCTGGGGGAGAAAGCCAGAGGCCTGGGCTGCCTTGGTGAAGCAAGGAACAGCACCCTGAGGGGACGAGAGGCAAAGATAACACAACAGAGAAAGAGGAAGCTCCAAGAGAGCTGGAGGCTGGGTCTGAAGCACCTGGAGAAAGCACACACATGCAAGAACATCAGAAACATTTAGAGAGAAAAAGGATAAAAAATGAAATGCAACATGATGGATCAGTCTAAAGATGGCAAGTCAAGTATTGCATATTTAAATGTTAGAGCACAATACAATACATTATTATATTATAAAATCTAGATGCTCATATTGGCTGAGGCAATTTTCATCCCAAAAATGTATTTGTTTGTATCACATATACTGCTCTAGAGACCATCACAATTTATTTTTAAATCTGCATCTCTATGAGTATGATAACCATTCCAGTCCAGTGTCTGTTAAATTCCTACACAAGCACCTCATTCTGCTTTATGAGGTACTGATTAGTGATCGCTGGAATCAAATCTTATTTAATAAGGAAAAGTATAAAAACATTGCTGTAATCAACACTCTCCTCTCACATGGAGACCCATTGAATGGTAAAACACTACTAGAAGTACCGGATAGGAAATTGTTGCCATTTTGTTTAAGCGTGAACAAGAGATTTGTTCTGTAAAACGAGATCATTTCTCTTATTTTGATGGATTGTCATTTCCTTTAAATTGTGCTTTAAAGAACAATATTAGGAAATTAGGAGAAATATTGTCTGCATTTCTTAAAAACAAAGGTAAAGCTGTTCAGTTCAATACTTGCACCTATAAAACATAAAACCAGAGAAACTGCACATTTTTGCACCTGTCTCTTTTTTTTTTTTCCCAGAGCGTAGTTTTAATGTTATTTAAATAGTTTTTCAATCACATCCATGTATTCATGGTACTAATAAATAAATATAGAAAGAAAGAAATTAGAATCATAATGAAATAACAGAGCTGTGTAGAAATGTAAGATTTGAATGCTTTGAACTGTTTCCTAAAGAATCCCTTTATATCATATTGTTGTGATGTCAGGGATTGACACCCCTACCACTGCAATTTGTACTATGTACTGTATGCAATTCTTGAGTAAATCCTCAGAGTGGGAGTTAGTATTTACTTGCCTGAACTAAACCTGTCACCACATTCAGGCTTTGATATGAGAGGAGAATTTCTGTCATTTTCTCGTGGGGCAGTTGCAAAGCAAACGGAAAGCAGAGTAGGTGGCAGCTCATCACAGATAGGCTGCTCATTTCAGAGCTGCCCCACAAGAGACCTCTTTTAAGCTCTGTCGAGCTGCTGAAAATGAGGACAGAGAGGTGAGTCACAATTAAGAATTAACATGCTGTATAGTAATCTGGAACTCAAAAGGCAACCGTCATACTGTAACAGGTAAATACATTTCAGAGATCAGCCAACCTATCAGTTGTCAACAGAAGAGCCAGAGTACGAGTGAGGTTTTTGTTGGCATCAAAGAAAAGTGCCACACAGTCATATGGCTGAGAGGAGAAAGCAAACAGAGCAAGAGACAGGAAAATGTAGAGACCTAGAAGAACCAAAAACAAAACAAACAAATGAAATTGATGTTCGTGTCACACAGCAGTTCAAAGTAAGCATTCATTTTTTTTATTGTCTTCAATGTAAAGAAATGGTTTTCATTTTTACCAGTAACGGATAGAAATTCGGATTTTGATGCTGAGTTCTGTAGTGCAGGGCCAACTTTAGTCCACAGATGGCACCAAAGTTTGGAATTCAGAAAATCACAGAGGACACAGCCTTCACTCTATAGTTGGCGGAAATAATTATAACAATAATAATAATTATAATAATTATAATACTACTACTACTACTACTTCTACTACAACTACTACTAATAATAATAATAAAATATGAGTACTGCTGCTACTACTACTACTACTACTACTACTACTAATAATAATAAAAAGACACAATGTTTCTCACAGAGAAAATATCCTGTGTGAAGTTACCTCAGAAAGAAAATAGAGTATTAATGCAAGGACGCCATCACACATGCCCCAGCCAGCAGGTAATGGGTGATAAGACTTGGGAACAGAAAACAAAAACATCAGAGACAGTCAACAGTCAGGACTCATGAAATACACTCAGAAATCACTATGTAAAACGTGGGACATTAATTCTCAACATATGACTTCCTGTACCTCCTCTGGGCTTGACAGTAAAGACTCTAGAAGAGCTGTCAGTCTGTCCATCCGGACTTCGACACACACTCCACGGTAAACAAATAGGCTCAGGACTGCAGCTGCTAATGGCTGGAGACAGAAACACAATAGTACATTAATAATAGTCATGTTAGTAATTATCTAGCTACTAGTTTGATTATATGAACTACATAATACTTTGATTATGTAGTTAATAACATTACTATGCCTAGTAATGTGTTAGAACAATGATAAACCATGAATGTGAATGGTTAAAAACATAAAGAGAGTTGTTTTAAACTATTCATCTAGGCAGTTACTGTACCATCGAACAAACTGTAAGAAATATAAATAAAGTAACATGTGAAGAGAGTGTTTTTAATGAAGTTATTTATTATAGAGTTAGAATAATACTGTTTGAAGAACAACTTTGCTTCCTCACCTCTCGGGCACTCCAGGCACTGCATAGATTTTAAATTTCATCAGCAGCACCTGATTCTATTTAATGAAGCACTGATTAGCCGAAGCAGGTCTTGGGTGATAGCTAAATACTGGGAAAGTGAAAATAATGAACTTACTGCCAAATGATTTGTGTCAGGTTGGAGGAATACCAGTATAAACAGCCGACACAGATCCTCAGCTCTGGTAAAAGAAGTAAATATTTATAATTTAGCAAATAAACTGTTTATAAAATGGATTTTATAATTGTCTGTGCAAATTAAAAAAATACTCAAGCAACTATTTTCACACAAAACAAAAAAGAAGGGCCTTTTGCACAACAATACAACCTCATTTTAAAAACACATGACATGAAAGGTATTGAAAACTGATAATATGGTTTTTATTTAAGTCAAGAAATGCTGTAGTTTCTGAAGCTGGGGAGAAAAAGGATAGCTGGTGAGGGTGGATAAAATCATTAAATCATTCAGACCTCCTCTGCTGTATTTCCCACTCAGGATTCTTCTCCCAGACCGACAGAACAACAGCCATCAGCTCTCCCACAGTCCTCTCACTCCACGGCTTCTACAGTCACACCAAATTAGGAGGAAGAACCAGTCACTCTACTCGGGATTAATACTCAAGATAACAATCACAAGAATATGTTTCATCATTGCATCATATTTGTGAAAAATGTTTTTCCCCACGTGGTTACAAATTGCAATTTGACATCCAATTTGTAACTGGACTTCATCTCAGTGTTTTGAAACTATGTGCAAGAGATTTTTGTAAGAAATGTTTTTTCCCTCCTAACGCCCTCAAGGTAAACCAACATCAATCAACGTTGTCTAATTAATGCAATAAAAGCCTAATTAATGTCAATAAAAAAAGACAGAGCCAGAAAAAAATGGACACTGAAATCTAAATGGATAACAATTCTCAAACAAAATTGAGTCATAATGAAAACAAAATAAATATATATATTTATATATATTACAATCCTCCTGTTTCCTGTTCACATTAAATGTGACCTGATCTTTTGAAAATATTATAAAACATTTTTTCCCCCTCCAAAATATATTAAATACGAAATGATATATATTCTGAAAAAGACAAAGATACTACGCAATAGTCTTTTATAGCTGGCTAATAAAAACACTGATTGTCAGAAACTATGTTAGATTTAGAATAAATATAAACATCAATACAGTAAAAAGTACCAATGCTAATTTTAAATCTATGGTTGGAATAATATGGTTAGAAGAACATAATTTCGGTCCCTAACTACTTGCTACATTCCATTGCATGGATTTGTTCCACCAGTGCACCTGATTAAATTTAATGAAACATGGATTAACTGAAGTTGGCATTGGGTAATAACTCTCAATTCTAAGAGTTAAAACAGAATAGTCTTTTCAGCAGAAGTTGGCACATTGTTAAGCTAACACTCACTGACAGAAAATCAAAATGTATCGTTTATTTCTTTATTTTGAACAGGATAAGAGGAAGACACATGGATAGCAGATGTTATATAGGGTTCTATTACCTGCTTTATTTCAGGACTGCTAAGCATCTCCTCAATCAAACTAAAAGCAAAGTGCGGCAAGTTCAACTCCTCACAAACTCTCCTGCCATCCACGGGGTCAGAGGTCCGGATGATGTTACCGAGGAGCTTTAAAACATGAAGAAAGATGGAAGGATCCTCCAATGTATCACTCAGGATCTGCAAAGGAAGACATGTGTTCCTATATTAACATTACATTCTCATGACTCTAGCTTGAGGCGATCACAACTACTACACAGGGTTCACAGGATAGGCTGTGATGTTAATCTTAAGTGATATTATGTTGTTAGAGACTCATTTTTAATTGAGTTTGCCTGGTCCTTGTAGCTGAGAAGCTTGCTCTTCAGCTTCTGATGGATGGGAGGGTCCATTGGGACACTCATGCGATTGGCCCAATCTGTCACTTCAGCCAATTGCTGCCATTCCTCATCGCTGTCAGCATCTCGCTCCTGGGTGAAGTGCAAAAGGACATGTTCTAAATAAGTGAGCTTCTGTTCTGATCACTGCAAATGAACCTAGTACACCTACTGATGAGCATGTATTATAATATAATTTTTTGGCTACTTCTATTGACCCACTACTTTTCTTTTTAAACGTTTTCACAATGTAAAGGGCAACTAAAAATATTTGAAATTGGGTACATGTGAGAGATTCACATATTATTTTTATTTCTAATGTTGGTTGTCATCTTCAGTTGCCAGCTTAACAGGTTTTGGCTGAATGAAGTAGTTTTATCACTTTTTCACAACAGAATTATAGCCTCTGGGCTGTACACTGTAATGCAGGGTATGTAAATCTTCATACTGGCCAGTAAAAACAAAACAAAAACATAAAAATTTGGCTTGACGTATCGATTGACTTATTTACTTGTTTCAGATCCAAGCCATAAAATAGAAATATTAAATACTGATTGAAGTCATGATT
>JBBIGB010000084.1:7732352-7745984 GCA_037577075.1 Alestopetersius hilgendorfi
GTTTAATTTTCAAATTAATCACGCGATCAATTTATTTTAAAGCGTTATAGAAAATAAATTAACGCAAATAGTTAACACGTTATTTTTAACAGCACTAGTAAAAATATAATGATACAAAACAAATATCTGCATGATACACAAAACCCTATAATGTCCAGATTCTAATTAGTGAATTCAGCTATTTTATATTTCTACACACATGAAGCAGTGTGTAGTCACCCAGTCTTCTGGAAGTAC
Source organism: Alestopetersius hilgendorfi (assembly GCA_037577075.1). NCBI lineage: Eukaryota > Metazoa > Chordata > Actinopteri > Characiformes > Alestidae > Alestopetersius > Alestopetersius hilgendorfi. The sequence goes on from JBBIGB010000084.1 coordinate 7,732,590, forward strand.
TAACAATGCCTATGATGCACCCAAGAAGCCATATCGCAATTGCATGTATTGCATTAACAAGAATGTATCGTCATATCGCCCATCCCACCTGCAGACACCTTGTGTACTGCATCTTTGATCTTCTGCTGGAGTTCCTAGTTCCAGAATCTTCTGAGGAATGGTTCCAGAAGTCCCTTCTCCACTGCCTCCCTTGTGATGCAGAGACAACATCTACTTCGGCCTGAGAGCATCTCCTTTACCTTCCCATTCCTTTTTTTTTTTTTACTCTTCGTCCTCCGTTTTCCTGGATTCAGGGACTTTCCACCCAAGGGACCAGGGCTGATTTTACTTTTTGGACCAGAAATCTCCTTGGTTCCTGCCTCTGAGCTGCAAGAACCAAGCAGACTGGGAATGATTACGGTGTAACTTGTCATGTTGAATGTCACTGTTTGGTCAATTTCTCATCCAAACCAGTACACCAGTTGTTATGGAGAAATGACAAACCAGTAAAGATTTTCAAACCTTGGTCTTCCATCTCTTATGAAGTGGAAGACATTAAAAAAGAATGAAAAATCATTAGGGTGAATCAGGTATTCAGCACAGTCGATACAGTAGGACAATTACTTGGCCAAAACGCATTTAGGAACTGTGCGATTCTCATTCAGAAGAATTCCAAACCTCTTTAATTACTCAAATGATTCTTGAACCTAAGAGGAAATACATAATTGTCTTGTCAGTGCTTTGCCCCCAAATGCAGTCTTTTCTACCAACTGGTGTGAATTTGGATAAACTTTACAGAACAGTGGAAAATTACTTTCAACCTAATAAAAATGTAACTAGTGTGAGTCTGCATGTCCAGCTACAAAAAGAGACTAATTAATTTAAAAGCAAATGCATAATTCAATTTTGGGAAGTTAACTCAAGGATTTAGAGATGTTTGATGTCAACTAGACTCTTTACACATTGAACTCTTTACAGTGGTGTGATAGATACATGGGGTCACAATGTCTACAGCACAAGTGTTGCCTTTTTATTTACTATACAAAATGAATCCTCACATGTATTTTCTTCATTACCTATGTGTCACATTTATAACCACATTCATAACAAATCTTGCAACATTATAGTGCATGACCTGATTAATTTGATGGGAATTCGATCTAAAATTCAAATGAAAAATGATACATTCCGATTAGCTACCTGGTGGACCTAATTAACTGGCAAAGCATCATTCTGGCTGTCAGCACTACATATATTCGAACAGATATTCTGAATGTACAGAATATAGCTGACCTTCCAGTGACAATCAGGGAGATTTATTATAAATGTAGTTTACAATTATAGCGTCACTGCTGTTTCTGTTTTCTGCAACTCATATAATACAGCTCCCTCCACATAGCCTGGAGCTGATGGGCTAGCTCTGTCCCGGCATCGGGTCTTGCCAAGCTCGCTCTGCAAATGAATCCAGAATGTCTGTCAAAGCCTGTAAGCAGGGATAAGCTTATAAAGGGACCAAAAGGAGGAAAATCAAATTAAGCTATACTGTTATTGTCATTCTTGTATGGGTAGCTGTCAAATAGCAGGAGCCAAAATAAAACCCATGTGTTGTCGCTGCTGATTCATTGCAGTACTGGTTTTGTAATACTGATACTGCAGAAAAACTGCAAGATGTAAAGGAAGCCTCAATGATGTATTTCGTGGGTCACAGGTAATTAAGCAATCCAGCAAAACTTATTTGGCATAAGACAATGAATTGTAATATATTGCATCATTAGTAGCATAATACTAGGGTTTTGTCATATTATGCACAATTTTCACAAGAGTTTAAAAAAAAAATACCACTTGGTAGTACTTGCAAATATATTTTAAAGGAAAGGGCTAACAATGACTAAAAGCTAATGACGCCAATCAAAAGGATTCAATTTCAATTGCAGACTGCATTTGCATGACTGAATACTGATTTAAATACAGCTAACAGTACTGTTACTCCATATTCTATTGAAACTGTACTTTAACAAACTTGAATTAAATCTTACCTGTATATTATAAGTCTCATATAAGCCATATTATAATGTGAGGATTTGGGGCACCTGGTGGCCCAGTGGTTAGGGAGCTGCCCCTCCAATCAGAAGGCCATGTGTTCGAATCCCACTGCTTCACTTGAATGGGTGAATGGGTTAAATGCAGAAAAAGAATTTCACCCTCTGTGCTGTGATGTGTTCAGGATTACTATAAGGGGTCACTATACTTTCATAAGCTCCAAATGTCTTTCGTCACTATTATCTTGGTGCTATACAATCACATATGTTTCTGCACTAAACTGTTGGGTAAATATATACTGATGATTTGGTTGTGTTGGACATTGGGTTAAAACAAAATTAAAACATTCGTTTTAAAACATTCATCTTGCAACTACCATTCATAATTCTTTAGTCCAAAAAGTGAACTTTCCAGGAGTCATAAGTCCGTCAGTGCTTGTCTGTGCATAAAATGATTTTATGAATGCCCTATCACACATGCTCATACCTTCCTCAGCCTTGGTGTGCAGTCTGAATTTTACAGAGCAAGACACTGTAGATGTCAGAATTGTGACTGGGACTATTCATGAGAACTGTCATGACAAATAATCAAAATCTGGTCATCCTTACGTGATCCCAGCAATGCCATGCCTTGGGACAGCATTACTAGAACCCAACTGTCTGTATGAGTTAAATGTGACTTGAATGAAAATGCAAAACGAATGGATATTTTTGAACGTGGAAAATTGAGTAACCCACAAGTAAACAACTATTCAGATGTTTTTGTTTTTAATATTCAATAGAATTTCAGAGCATATTTCCATTTCAAATTTACACACACAACGTTTTTTGACTTTCTAAGTATAATTCCAAACATAAAAGCACGCATTCGTAATGCCAACTGTGGCTCAGTCTTGGCCCATCAGTCCTGGCAAACCTTCTTCATTTCCTTCATAGATTTTCTTTTCTTTTTTTTAACCTACCACCACCGCCTCTCTTCAGAGGACAACTTTATTTTTAATTACAGCTTCATACACATTTTAAATAGTATTTACATTCTCATTTGTATTATATGTAGAAAGGGGGGCTAATATATAACACAGAGAAACTGAACTTCAGCATATGACAAATGACAGATATACAGGAAATAAGAGAGTGGGACTGGACCACATTGTGAGGACAGGACAAAGAGACAAGACAGACAAGAGTTACTGTTGGAGATACTGCTGTTGGTCAGAAGGAGTATAGATTTTCACTGAAATTCATGTCAGGAGACTGGATAGATGATTTATATTTATGGCATTTGGTAAATTAGTCTATAAAAGCACCTTCACCTCATAGAATCTAGTCTTTTCCTAGTAATTCCAATCCACAGGTGCTAGCCTGCAGCTGCATGCTTACGACTGCTGCTTGCCCTGTCTTCATATATTTGTGATTTTAAACTACCTTGTTTTAATTACAACAGTAATTCAGGATATGTAGTATTATTAAGCTGAACCCTATCTTACTAGGAGGAGCAGAATATAGTTATTACTGTATTTCTGCTGCATGCTGATAACGCTAACGCAGTTAGTGGCAGCTAGTACCGGCTCTTTGTTTACACCCAAGGCCAGCTAATTTCACTCAGGCAAAACACGTAATGTGGAAATTTACAGTTCCTTTTTGAAGACAAGTATTTGTGGCTCAAGGATATTTCCACTTCCATTTAATCCCATGTGTGGAAATTCTTTTACTTTCATCATGATTGCTTCTTGTTGCATTAAATCCTCCAAGTCACATTATCTCTCACCAGGTGCAATTTGTACTAGACCATGTTTTGCAGCATTAATATCAAGAAATTGATTTTACCTTTACTTAAAAGTTACATATTTTGCTTATGTTAATGAATACAGACACATTTGTTCATATTTAGCATAAGAGCTAGGTCAAAAGACGTAATGTGTGTAAAGGAAGAAGACATATGCACTGGAAGTACATTGAATAACTGAATACTCATCACTGTAGTCCAGGAGAATCAAAGACAGCAAACTGATTTAAGTTATAAATATAAGTAATTTCATTTTGAGCAGACAAGAAAGACATTTGGGAAGCATTTGTAATTCCATAAACTAAACACCAGGAAACAACAGGTACGTAAAGACCAGCTCCATTCAGCTGATGGGGAAGGTGGTTCCCATTTTTCCAGGAACTGAGTATAAGCTAAGCAGGAGAGTGTTATGCAGATATGAAAACACTGTGTATAATTTTGATATGTTTTAACTCATAGCTCATTAAAACAAGCAGAAGTACTTTTGAATATTCTAGCAAAGCGATATCTTTGGACTTCTTAGGGCAGTTTCTTAGAAGTTAGCGGTCAAAGACCTCATCCCAGCGGTAGCTGTACCATACTGTAGCTGTACAACAGATTGCAGGATGAATTTACAGTGTAGTTCCATGAACTGGAAAGAGCTCAGGTCCTTAAGATGAGATAAGAACAGTGCCAAGTTTGGCTGACAAGAGCATGTCAGAAAAGACTGATGAAGGACAATAAATCAAAAATATGAGGTGTGTTTGAAGTAGTGAGGGCGAAAGGCTTTGTAGATGAAGAAGTACAGACCTCTCTCTGTCTCCTTGAATTCTGACTCTAGCTCCATTTCTATGAATTGGTTTGATGTTGAGAACTTCTGTGATCAGATTCTGTGGTTCATCCCGGACATCAGGTCAGTCTGTGATGAATATCAGCCATTTGTTGCTCTTTAGGGAACTGACAGTTCAGTATCTATTTTTTCATTCCAGAGTTGAAGGCTTACTTCAGTCCCTAGCGGGTAGATGCTAATGACTTTCCCACCTTGACTTGAGTGCAACCCAGGAAATTGAAACGACCCATTTAAGTACAATTTCATCCAGTGCAATAAGCACTTTATTACGTATTACACTAACATCATCCTGACCAGTGCTGCGTGGCTTTGTAGCACATGGAAGTGGCTGGAGAGATGAGGAACAGCAGGGCTTGGAGATTGGTTCCAGGTTTCTCTCCTGGAGCTTGCAGCCAACTTCAACAGAGTAGCAGATTATCCTAAAAGCCCCACGTCTTCCTCTGAATCTAGGATAATTAAGATCAGACAGGAGCAGAAATGAGCTCCATCAGCTTGTAAACTGATAGAAAACCATGACTTGTGGACAGTGACTGGAATATTTGGTGAAAATTTTAATTGAACATATTTTTGTCCCTTCTGACACTGGTTTGCAACTGATACACAGCATAAGTGAGTGTAAGTGTTTAACATGTTTGGTGTATTAATCTTCTTGCTCCAGCACAAAATAAAATAAGCAAACCTTTGCTTTTTTTAAATTGCAAAAGTACTCTGTCAGGAGCATCTCAATAACCCTAACCACAAAGCCATGATGGCCAGTCAGGTGGGCTAACAAGGGTCTCGTCCTTGACACCCCTGACGGTGGTGGCAGGGTTTGTAGCCAAAATTCTATCCAGTCAACTTTCCTTGATTTTGACTGATCTGGTAGTCAGGTGGATCCACATTGTAGTCAGCATATTCAACATATTTAACAAGGCCATCAGCTACAGATCCAGCCAAATCAGGGCAAGCAGATCAGAAAGGAAGCTTAATTCATGTGCAGCCTATGTTGGAGTTCGCATTGACCTATGTAATGCATTCTGATGCCTCTGTTCTTCAGTACAATAGTAGAGTAACTAGATTGATTATAAGATTAAAACCCGCACTATTTTGGCTATACCTGCCATCACCTCTTCAAGGAGAAAACGGTGCACACTCTGAGGTCCAAAAAAGGAGATGATGGCACACGCTCTAATGTAACAAGCCAATAACTTGTTCTACCTGTCTGTGGTGTCCTGTCCAGTGTCTGCCATTGTTGTTTCTCTGTGCCACATGTTTTTTGTTTTGGTCTTTAGCTCTGCCTTCTTCTTGCCTGCTGTTCAGAATATTTACCTGCGTTTCTGCAAGTCCTCCTTCCCCAGGTGTTTTCACCTCCCAGTCTAGTATATATACCCTTGTTAGTCAGTCCTGCGGTTCGTCAGGCATGGTGTTGCCTATAGTTTATGTCCTGATTCTGGGTACCTATAGCCATAGCCAGAATGTCCTGCATGTTTATAATCAGAATCAGAAAACTTTATTGATCCCTGAGGACATATATTCTGAAAATAAAATCACCGCTCACATGTGTCCACTTCTGAGATGGCTCACTCCACTGTCGATATGTGAAAAATCTTAATCCTGGAAGACGTTTTCCGAAAATGATTAGCGTTTAAAAAACAACTCCTGTGTATGTGTGAGACGCTAGGTTGACGTGTGAAATTCTGCACATTGTTTTCCACATGATTCCTCTGATATAAAAGATAATATTGAAGATATTCTGTTGCTGCCCAGGCAGTGCTGCAGGGTGAAAAGGAGACTGAAAAGAGAATGGCCTTGTCCAGTTGTTACATAAGGTCCATTGAGGGAAGAATGTGCTTTTTAATTGCCATCAGATGAGTGGGGAATCTGTGGAATTTCACTGGGTTCACGTGCACCTAGCTTTCTACCACATGAGCTCACACCACAACAATTGCTTCATTTGGGCTGGTACGCACATGACCAAGTGGGGAGCTGAAGCAGATCCCCCATATGACACATAAATTCAATATAGGCTGCGTTCTTTCCATTTGGGCCCAGTAATATTTACCAAGACTGCTGCCACCACTTACTCTGGGGAAAAACACCTTTTATGGTAGCAAGTGGACCTGTCTAGGATGTTACTATCAGAGAGCAGGAGCAGAGACTGATCACTTTATCATATGGAGCTGGAGGCAGATGGAGAAGGGGCGGGGGGGGATATCACACCTATTGTTCTTATTGTATAGTTAAAATGCAGCACAGTATGAAGCTAGTTAACTGGCTGATGACCCCTTAACATGACAGCTTTCAGATCCATTGAGAACTTTATGCGAGCAACTAGTGGTCTAAAGTAGGGTACAAAGAACAGTATCACCTTTCTGCTGTGTACCTTCTACCTGTTGTGTTATTTGCTGCTTTTTGCTATATGGTAGCTAATGATCATAAAATGATTGAGAGTTCAGGCCCTCAGAGATCTAATAAACTTCATTCATTCCAGACTCACCTCAGATTAGGCCATGTCAAACTGGAATCTGGCCAACTTGAGCTATAACCCAAACCCTAGCGCTAGAGCTTAACCTTTGGGTTATCTTCTGTATGTATTTCAAAGAGGGCCTTAAGAATAAACCTGACTGTGGCATCACATACCCAAGAAGCCAGTGGTGAACACTAAAGTTACACAGAGAGGTGTGTGGCCTTTAGTTGCCACAGACACTTGGCCTGTCTGAGTGCAAACTGAGAGGCCTTTTTGTGTGTCCCAGCAGGCCATAATGAACACGCCACAGGAGGAAATGATCTCACAGAGGGTGACGACACAGAACTTCCCGGTTGCCCCAGTTACCCTGCAGGTGGCATGGATGTCACCGAGTTTGGATGCCTTGCTTAACATTTCCAGTATTGTTACTGCATCATTACTGTTGCCCGGACAAAAAGCCGGCTTCATAGAAGACTGTTCTTTTTTGGTGAAGCTCAGTAGATGCCTAGCCCTATTATGAGATCAGAGGATTTAGGGGCGTGATCTAAAGAGGAAGTGGAAGCTTCTTTTCAGTTTTATAAGAAGCAATTTCACCCTCAACCCCTTCAATATAATGCTAAAATCGAAATAATGAATGGGGTCAGGAAACACTGACATTCACTGAGATACGTTACAATCCTTTATGGGAAAAGAAAAATCTGTTCTTACTTCAGACACCTATTGAAATAAGAGTTTTGCTTGATCTTGATGCCAAGAACAGAATTTTATGTTTAAAATAAAAAAAAAAAATCAAGATGCAAAGAACAAAAATGTGGTTTCTCTCAAGATTTTGTTCAGATGCCGATGAAATACTCACCTATTATTCATAAAAGGAGTTTCTCTTCCATGGGGAGGTATTGTAATTATACCTGAGGGCCTCTGTAGTGTTTATGTCTTCTGCAGAGTGGCTATTTGAAGTGATAGCAGCCTTCACTCCAAATAAACAGAAGAAAACGTGAAAAAGTTTCATCCTGCCATTATTTTCTGTACCCTAATCATATACCTGCTATTTTCCATGAATGCAGGAATTTACAGCCAACAGTCAACACCAGCATGTACATGTTCTGCTTCTGGTTCACTGTTCTAAGTAGGACAGTACATTTCGACATGGTTTTAACCACAGAGAACAGGCTAACCCTACTTGTACAGCTTGTTATAAGGTAGGTTTTTGTGATAGTATTTCTCGACACATGACTAATTTGAACAAGATTAATTTTACCCAATTCCACAAGGAAACAAATTGTCTCTAACAACTAAGCTGTTAGTGATACATTTGTCTAGATGCACTTTGAATCTAAAAACTCTGTAATTCCTTTGAGGTGTCTATACCTATATAGTGCACCATTATGACATTCTGCATATATGGCTAAATCACCAGTGGCTCCTTTTTAGGCATTATACTCTATTTGGGTGCAGGAGCCTGTTACATGATGGCTTAGGCTTTTTAAGATATCTGATCCAGTTATTTTGGCCTGTATCTGACTGATACCCATACTGAGTATTGGATCGGTACACACAATCCTGTCCCCTATCCCTGTTGATAAGTTAACAGTTATTCCAGTGAAATGATTCCAGTGATTCCCTTAAATAGGGAATCTTCATCACTTGTTCAGTTATAAGTGTTAAAGACAGAAAGAAGGGATGTATCCTAGAATTCTTTTGCCAAGTGATGCAAAAAAGAAAAAATTCTTGTCACTTTAACGACTTTTTAAAAGATATGCCATAATGAGACAATCCTAGCCCATCATTAAGAGTAAATGTAACCTCAGTATGGATACCAGTGAACCCTGTATAACCTGTATTTCCTTCATGTTCTTTCTCTGGCTAATTGCATCTTTGATGAGTGGCTCTTGGAGCGGGCAGCAGGCCTCAGTGACAGTTCTGGGTTTGGCAGGCCCTCACATGTCAGACATTTGGCAAAAACGCAGACACGGCAACGTCCGTAACACAGGCCACACAGGATAGGCGTCTGTCAGAGTATGGCCTGCAACCTGGCGTTCCCTTTTCTTGGAGTTCGCTGGGACATGGAAAACCCGTGATGTGAGCTAGCCTTCCAAGTTATGTAAGAAAGGGAGCCTCCAACTCCAGATAAACATGCATCTATTCCCTGGCCGGAGCGAGATGTAATATTTGAGTTTTAGTTTATGTTTATTCTTTTTTTCCCTACATTTTTTCTTGTTTCTGTTTTCCTTCTCTTGCCTTATGTAATGCAAAAAAGAAAAGAAAAGAAGAGAAATGTCCTTCATGTGATGGATTAAGAAAGAGAGGCAGAATGACAGGTCTCAGACATGTTCCTGTTCAAAACACTGCACATGAATGTCAGTTCAGGTCATGAGCGCAAGTTTTCAGAGTTGCTAGAGCCCTTAATCCCTTAATCATGGTAGTTTTAGTGGTAAATATGTAATTGATCTAATTTTCAGTAATCATTTATTAGAAAGCCTAATCATTTCTGGGAACTAAAAAGTTCATTTTATTCAGCAAAATCATGTTGGTATTTAAACCGTGCCAGTATTGTTATATTACCTTCATAGAATATACCTATGTTTCAGTTGAAAAACCTCAGTTGGAAAACTGCAATTTTCTTGTGATTTTTCTCTCCCTTTGGTTAGCTTTCCCATTGGCTGGGCCTTCACAAACTTGACTGAGACATCAGCACAGTTACGAAGTGAAGCATTAATCAATCATGTTATGATTTTCATGGGTGGGGCAAATTTCAGGAGGGAAATGTCAATCAAGGCCTTAGATTTGTGACTGACTGTAGTCTTAGATTTGTCCCTGAAGTCTTAGATTTGACAGTGAATAAGAGTAGTAGCCTAACCAGTGGGTTTCTGTCAGATAGTAACCAATAGCAGCTCTATGCCAGGACTCCTTACTGAAGGAATCCCACTACAAATGCATCATACAATGTACAAAAATACGTCTGTTATACGTATCAGATATCCATGTTTAAAGTTAAGGGGTTTTGGGGGTTAAGTGTCTTGCTCAAGGACCCAAAGTGGGGCGATGACCAGAATGTTGAACCTGCAGCTTTCTGGTCATCGTGTTCACTGGCAAGTGTTTTCCCCTCTCGGCTACTACTTCCCCCTTCCCCGACGTTTAATTTCGCATAACCAAAAACGTTTGCCATTTTAGATGTACAGTGTCACTAAAATACTACTTGAATCCCATAGGAATGTAGAAGTGTGTTTCCTTTTTTAATTTTCTATTTATTTACAATCATGGTCTAAACTCAAGCCCTAGGTCTTTTCCCTTTGATGCGTTTTACAATGGGTTAAAGAAGTTAAGAAAGTATCTAAATAGGTCTAGCTGCAGATACTTCTAGCTAATCATGTTTCTGACTTAAAATGTTTCATTTTAAAAATTCAAATGTTTTAAAATTCAATAATGTGTGCATCCTTTTTGCATAGAGTTAGAATCAAAGCAGTGTGCAGCAGCCACCTTTAGACTGATGCATGAATATACTTGTGCATTCTAACTTAAAATGTAGGGCGACTCCAAAATCACTCTAACCCCGTTCCTGTGCGCAGTCCAGTTTGGACGTTCTGTCTGTGGCTAAAACTGTGATGAGAGGCCTACAGTTTGAGGGAGGATAGTGCTAGGTCGGAGAAGGGTCGGCCTGGATTTATGGGCTGACGCCAGCTAACTTCTCCCTGACCCCTCACTACAGAACATCAGTACGTCCCTCAGGGACTCCTCGCACATTAATGCCCAAGTTTCATTCGGCTCACTTCAGCCATGCTGTTGTCTTGCTTATAACTTTATTACTTTTTAAGGTATGGAATGTGAAGATATTTGAGGTTGTGCAATGAACATCTAGAACCAAACAGGAATGAAACTGATTCAATATGAGGATCTAATGTAGCAAAATGCAGGTTTTATTGTGTTTTGCGAGCTACGGAGGTATTGGCTACATCTGATTCATCTATAAAAATGAAAGGAATGTTTTGGTTTTCTCTATTTGACCTCACAGTCTGTATATAGTTACAGGCACAAAATGTGTAAGAATTGTAGATTCTTACCTAAGGCCATCTAGAGCATCTAGGGCTCCTAAGAAATTTGAATCTATCAATAATTCAGTTTATCATGGTGCCTCATTATAACCTTTTGCAGTATTTATGTCTTATATAATATGCAATGTTTCATTAATGCACCTATGTTTTGCTATGTTTAAGAGACACTAACATCCTAATACTTATTATTCAGGAATTGCATGGACCTCAGTACAAACTGGCTGAACTATTGTGACTATAATTTAGAGGTGTGGGTACTAAAAGTGGGCCATGACCTTTTGAGGGGTTAAGATGTTACATTCCTGGTCTTACAGATTATCAAACGCTTTTCCTGGAACATGCAGTTAAATCTATTCCTGATTATGATTTAGAACTGCAGCAGGACTCAGATCTGTGATGTTGCTGTTGTTCCCACAGAGGGCGATATAAGGTCAGGGTAATTTCTTCCACAAATCTATGAACTACTCTTTTTGATTACGATGGTACAGTGCAACAGCCAGGAGATGGTGCTGTCAGACTTCTTGGACTATGTGAACCTTTTATCGGATCCCAACACACACTTCATTATAGTGGTACCCCAGTTCAGGACCCCTCAAAATCTATTCAAACATATTTCTCTGTTCAAACACACCCAATTCAACTCATCAGTTTTTTACCAGGTTTAATCAGTGTGTTAAACGACGGCACCAAAATATTCTGGAGCCCCTAAGGACCCTGGCTTCAAAACATTCATTAATTTATCCAAATAAATGTTGCAGGCATGATGTATAAGTGTTAAAACCTTTTAAAAGAGAGATCTGCATAATGCAAATGTTTTAGGAAAGACCCCAAATTGGTAAACAACCTTTATAAATAATATATGAAGGTTCATTAAACCTTTAAAAGACTCTCCACATTAATAAATCTCTTGTAAGACAGGGTTCTTTATGTACCTAAAGTGGTTACATGCTACCCTCACTCAAATGGCTGCTACACCCACAGACAGATCATACTCTATTAGAAAATATACAGTGCATTTGCCTGAAACTCAGGCTTTGACATAAAATTGAAAACTGTAAGTAACCCATAAGAAATATTCTATATGGACAAAGGTAGAGGGACGAGGGAGTAGAAGGATTTTATCCTCTTTTGTAGCTGTAACAGCTTCCGCTTTTTATAAGGCTTTTTCTGTGGAAATGTGTGCCTATTCATTCTGTAGAGCATTTATAAGGTCAGACACTAACGTTGGATGAGAAGGCCTGGCTCGTAATCTCCATTCCTGTTTATTCCAAAGGTGTTGGATGGGGTTCAAGGCTCTGTGTGGGCCAGTCAAATTCTTTCACAGTGAGCTTCAACATGTCTTTATGTACCTTGGTTTGTGCACTGGGACACAGTCATGCTGGAATAGAAAAGGTTCTTCCCCAAACTGTGTCCACATAATTGGAAGTCCAAAATATCTTGGTCTGCTGAAGCATTAAGATTGCCCCTCACCGGAAGGTCAATAACCCAAATCCTGAGAAACTGGCGTGTCCTAATACTTACGTGTTTCCATATAGTGTATAGTTGAAATGCCCTTTGTATTATGTGAACATTATATGAGAAACTAACCAGTTGTTCCAAAATGACTTACATCTTACAGTTTTACAAAACCTTGTTACATAAAATATATTGTTTTCTTCCTTCTCTTGTAAAGTTTACATTTTTGGGATGCAACTTTGTTGTGACAGTAACAACATGGTCATCAGACAACCTTAATTTTTTAATATGGACCTGAACCTGAAATGTGCTTGACTCAGATCAGTTGATCCAGCTCAGTTGCTCGGAATGCTTGAGTTGGTGGTAGATTAAAATGGCTTTTAAATGATTTTTCTTAAAAGAAAATCCCCACAAATTCATGGAAACCACAAATATCCTCCTGCTTTTTTGTGGCAATATGTAATTTTTCATGCATTTTAGAGATAAATTATTAAGAAAAACATAATTTACTAATGTTGTAACTAATATGAAAGTAATTTCATCAAGATTTCCAAAACAATATAATGAACATACACTGCCCTCCATAATTATTAGCACCCCTGATTAAGATGTATTAAAATGTGTTTTTAACACATCTTTAACACATCATTTCTACATTAATTTACAAAGTCAATCAGAGTATCTAGTAACATTTAATTAGTAATACATCACTTCCTTTTTCCCTGGGGTATAAATATGACACAGAGGCCATTTCTCTTATCCACTCTTCAACATGGGAAAGACAAAGGAACACACCATTCAAGTAAGGCAGA
>JBBIGB010000084.1:7836263-7853999 GCA_037577075.1 Alestopetersius hilgendorfi
AAGCGAGATAGAGGGAGAGGGAGAGAGAGAGAGAGAGAACAGAGACAGAGACAGAGACAGAGACAGAGAGAGAGAGACAGAGACAGAGAGAGACAGAGACAGAGAGAGACAGAGACAGAGAGAGACAGGAGTAGGCGAGCTCTTGCTCACAGCAAATAGGCCTTTCAGACTGAATGACTGTGATATGAAAGACAGAAAGTCTAACTGGAATAAGAGCACAGGAGAAACAGCCCAGATGATCAGAGCATTCATCCATTTCCCTCACTTTCTAACACTGGATTTGCCTCCTTTTCTCCAACTCCTTTGCAATCATCTAAAAAGACTGTAAATAAAAGATGCATTTGTCGTGCTATCACACAAACATGAGTCCTCAACAGTTTAGAAACATGCACATTTTCAAAATGATGTTTAAAATTATATCACTGTGGGAAGATTTGTAACACAGCCACCAAACTACACATTTCACCCACTTGTTTTGGGAAGTCAGCACTGCTTCTAACAATGGTCTGGGAACAAAGCTATCAAACAACATTGCACTAACTCACTCCCTTCCTTCTCTCGTTCGTTCGTTCTTTCTGCCGGTCTTGCCCTCTCTGCCTCACACATACGAAATGTAAAGTCTGTTCACTTACTCCCACCCACAACAGAACCATTCACACTCTCAGAGACAGCAGCAGCGGAATGAGATCCAGCATATTCTGAAATGACCACCAAACCACATATTTCACTCACACTCCAGGAACTAAACCACAAAAAGCCAGTCAGCATGAGAGGAAGACACTTAAATCTATTAGATCTGTTTCCTCTCTTAACTTTGATTTGAGTCAAGAGAGTTTTTCTACAACAGGTAACAGAAAACCGACTACATTCAGCCACAGGAGTATCAGTGAGGTCGCGTAACGGTTCTGGACCTGGATTGTTGGAGGTAGCTCAGTGGGTAGGATACTTGCCTCTAGACCAAGAGGTCATGGGTTCGAATCCTACCCCCAGCACACCACCAATGGGTTCAGGAGCAAGACCCTTAACCTCAAGTTGCTCCAGGGAGACTGTAGTTAGGGATTGGAAGTCGCTTTGGATAAAAGCGTCTGATAAATGCCATAAATGTAAATAATCGGACACTTGTCAAAGTTGTTCAGATCTTCCTGGTTGTCCATTTTGTCCTGCTTCCAGCACATCAGCCTTTGACAGCTGACCCTGTAAACAGTAATAAGTGTCTTCATCACCTGTCTGGTTGAATTTTGATCAATGTTAAAATGGTGTTCTACCTGAAGGCTGTGGACTTTTATGTCAGCAATCAAACCATGTAAAATGTGCAACGTTGCAATAAAGCTTAGTTTGATTTTATAAAGACATGAGACCTGCAGCTGATGATCTGGTGGTTAGGGCAGTGCCCCTTCAATCACATGGTCGTGGGCTCAAATGCCAGGACTGCTAGTAGCACCACTGAGGTACCCTTGAGCAACATACTGTCCCCACACACTGCTCCCCGGACGGCTGCCCACTGCTTCACTTGGTGAATGGGTTAAATGCAGAGAAAGAATTTCCCACTGTTCACACTGTGCTGTGGTGTGTTCACGCATGACTATAAGGGGCCACTTTAATGCAGAATGGCCATCAGTTTTCAGAAGCACACGCAGGAAACAAGTGTCATTAAAATCTTAAATATGGCTTCTCATCAGTATGTTTATGGCCCAGGCATTTTCACTCATTGCCCAGAACGTTAAATCAGTGCCTCTCTGAAGTGGAGGGGCTCCACTCTGTTTCTGCTCTATAAGGTCATTCCTCCCCGGTGCCTTGTAAAAGTTCTGCCATGAAGGAAGGGTACATACCTCTCTGCACAAACACAAATTTTTACATTGTGAAAAGAAGTGGGTGAATTGTTCAGCTGTGATCGATCGTAACCCTAGTAATTGTAAGCGTTGGGCCAAGGACTGTGGATTGTCTTTTCTTCGAAATTTGAAAAGGAGGCCTGCTTAGTGCATCCGAGTCTTTGTCCACTGTGCAGCCAAGTGTCATCTGGGTCTGGGCATCAGAGATTCTTGGCAGGTGTTCTAGAAATTTTGTCTTGGCTTTGAGTGAAGTACCTCATCTGAAATTCTCCCGGTCCACAACATTGAATTCATTCTGGTTTGGTAATGTTTCTGTTACTGTCAGAATTATTTCAGTTTGGCAGGGAGTGATAAAGACCAGTGCATTTAACTGCCCTCTCTCTGACTTACCAGTTTATTAGATCCATCTTTTGCTGCACAATTTAGCAGTCCTCCTCTACCCAGTTTTTCAGTGGTAGGAAACCATCACTGGAAAAGCATTCAGTATTATCTGGGTGGTGGATTGTAGAACTGATAACAACATGGGGTTGATGTAGTGGTTGTTGGTCCGATGTGAGGGTATCAGACCTAACTTTGTAGTCCGAGATTTTTACACACATCATTGTCACGGATGGCTTGAGGACACAGTGGTGCCCAGAGTTCTAGCAATTAGTTTTAGTGTTCAAAAGCTGGTGCCTGATGAAAGGCTCAAATTTGACACATTGTGCATTGAAAAGGAAGGGCTGAGCAGGACGGATTTTCTGCAGTATAGACATTAAAAGGCCAGTTCACACAGCAGATAATTAGATTTTTTTGTTTGGCTGTTCACTGTCCTCTTACTATCTGACTTAATGTCACTCTGAAAACGTTTGTGCAAAGGAATTAATTACTATGTGACAGTGGAGGCCAGCTACAAATTCAAAGACAGCTCAAATGAGGGCAAGGAGGTTTTTAACGTTAGGTCTTTGTAAAGCCTTGGCAGCTGTTCAGACGATTAATTTCCCGTCAATCTAAAGGGTTATTAAAGTAAAATTGTTAGTGAAGTACATAATGTACCAATTAACTAGGCTCCACTATTCAGTGAAGACCAGCTTGCCCTGGAATGAGATATTGGCCACATTTTAAAAAAAGGTCATCAAGGTCATCAAAAAATAAATCTAAACTGTTCTTGACATAAATGCAGAAAAGATGTGACTGAACATAACAGAAATAAGGAGAGTTGAAGCTTTCAGCAGACGTGTAGGTACGTATTTCAATGTGTCTGCTGCAGTTTTACACTAAACTCTGTAAAGCCAGTAAAACTCATCTCTAAATATTAATATTAACTGCTGATCAGATCATCTCTGCCTCATATTTTTATCATGTTTTTTGATATTCTACATGCTAAAAAGTGCAATATTGTTGTGAAATAGATATTGAAGAATATGACTCGAGATCTAAGCACACTCACACACCTGTTTTGAGTTTGTTGTTATGTTGTTGTTATGGTAGTGTGGTTATGCCAGCAAATCTGACTAATCAAATTCCGTTGGTTACTTGATTTACGAAACAAAACTTGAGTGAATGTGTGAATAAAGCCTGACTTTGTATTAAGGGCTGCTTTTTATTTTCAATTTTTATTTTCAATGAATTTTTGCCTTCCAGTAATTATGAAAAGTAGATGTTTAAGATAAAACGATTGTTATGCGTCTCAGCATTGTCGTGGTTGTGTTGTTGCCAGACCTGCCTCCTGTTATTTCTGGATTTCTCCCGTCCTTAACGAAACCATGCCTACTGACATGACAAAAAAAACACTGCTGTAAAATCAACAAATCAGTAAATAGTTCAGAACTTCCCAATCTATTTTTTTATATAATGAAAGTTCATAGTTGCTTTCAGTAGGACGTGGACGTTCGCTAATCTTGTTTCTTATTTATTTCTTATTTAATTTTTAAATCATGTTTTAAACAATTTTCATTTATATTTGTATTTCCTGTTTGACACGTTTTTGTTTTCTGCTGAATTATATTTGAAGTTAAAGTAAAAAAAAAAAAAAAAGTCATGTTTGTAAAGTAATGCCCTATTAACATTGCCTCCCCCAACAGGAAGTCCATCCTTCATCAGCAGAGAGGATGGGTGTAAAGACCTTCACTCACAACTCACCTAGTCACAGCCAGGAGCTGCTGGACAAGCTCAATGCCCTGCGTGGCGAAGGCCATTTCTGTGACGTCACCATCCGCGTCCAGGGCCAGCTCTTCTCCGCCCACAAGGTGGTGCTGGCCTGCTGCAGCGACTTCCTGAAGGCCAAGCTTTCGAGTAAGCTCAGCGATGAGGACACCGGGGCTGAGGACGACAAGCCTGTGCTGGACCTTCACCATGTGACGGTTGCGGGCTTCGCTCCTCTGCTGGAGTATGCCTACACCTCCACACTCTCCATCAGCACAGAGAACATCATCGATGTGCTGGCCGCTGCCAGCTACATGCAGATGTTTGCTGTGGCCAATACCTGCTCAGAATTCATGAAGTCTAGCATTCTGTGGAACTCTTCTTCAGCTGCTGGGGCCGCTGGCAGTGCAGCAGCTGCAAATCTCCACCGGCCGCAGGAGGCCCCTGAAGGTACCACAGGCTGTGCCCTCACGACTTTGGACGCCCTCTCACCTTCCCCAGTGTCCTCAGATTGTAGCGTGGCTGAGCGACCTATACCTGTGTGCCGCGAGTCACGCCGCAAGCGGAAAGGTTTTGCGAGCCCGCAGCCAACCTCCTCTTCTTCTCCGCAAGTCCCTAACCCTTCCCCTTCCTCATCCTCATTCCCCGAGAGTTCTGCACAGGCACTGGAGCCTTCGCTGGCCTTCTCCTGGACCTACCCCTTCGGTGTGGATCGCCGTTTTGCCCCCGAGAAGGCCAAGTTGCCTGAGGGACTGCTGGAGTCTGGCAATGCATCTGGGCAGGACCCAGGTGGTCGGGCACTGGTGGAGTACCTCTCCTGCGAGGGTCCTCGAGGGATGAGTGTGGGTGGGGCAGCAGTGGTGGAGGAGGAAGAAGAGGACGTGCAGGTAAAGGTGGAAAGACTGAGTGACGAGGAGGTGCATGAAGAGGCTTCGCAGCCAGTCAGCGCCTCCCACAGCTCCGTGAGCGACCAGCAGACTGTTCCAGGCAGCGAACACGCTCAGGAGGATTTGCTCATCAGCCCTCAGTCTTCATCAATAGGTGTGCACTGATGAATAGTGAGCCTGTTCAATCAACTAGTCAGCTACTATGAATTTTTGTAATTTTATATTTATTTTAATTATGAGTTGCATATATTTGGTCAAGAGTACTAGATTACCTGTCCGTCAGTTGAAAGTCACCTTGTAGTTTTTATAAATAAAAATGCACAATAATATCAGTCATATCAGTATCATCAGATATTACTTTAAAAAATATCAGTGTCGGACAAATATATAGGACTATATATGTTAATTTTTAAATGGGCTGGACTTCTATGCCGGACTACTATGATACAATATCTTTCATTTTGTTCATTTTACTGAATCAAAAATGTCATATTTTTCTGTAATGCTATTCTAGATAGACTTAGTCCCAAATTGTTAATCTTAGATAATTATATGAAGAGTATCAGTTATCAACATCAAACCAATTCCCATGAATGCACCCCTGATATAGTGTGTAAGAATGCCTACTCTTGCATATGTTTTTAATACCCAGGTCATGCAGCCAAGATGAATAACACACCTTTCACTTTTGTTATGCAGTTCACAGAGTGAAATAGCCAAAATAATAGAGTGAATAGTCAAAAAAGTCCTATTAAATTACCTAGATGTTGGTAAGATAATTCCTTGAGTTTTGTCGGTGAGGAAATTAGAACAAATGTCTTTTTGTACCTCTAGGCTCAATGGACGAGGGGGTGACTGAGGGCCTTCAGTCCATCCAGGGCACTCCAAACACCACCGGCCACATGGAGGAGGACGAAAGGTAGGCTCCTCTCCACACGCCTACCTTGTTTTTTTTACAGAGTCTCCTTTTACGATGTCTCACTTTTACAATTTTGCTAAAAGGCCCTCTGAGGCGGAACATTATTTTTCACCCTCCCGGTCTCCATCTTTCATCATTTACTTGTTTATAAGTGGTGGAAGCTTATGCGGTATTGTTGTGGCTATTAGGACAGTGACTCCTTGCCAAGCGGCCAGAAGCTGGTTGGCAGGCTTTCTGGAAAGTTCTTGGATCTTGAATTTTGTTGGAATCCTGGAAGAAAAGTGAAGTGTCATGATGCAAAACAAAAGCAGACGAAAAAGACGCAGCTGTCCATCTCTGGAGAGGAGTTTAGAGTTTTATTTGACAACTTGATATGCCTGACTAAACCTGTTATATGTTATCCTGAAACCTTTCTGGACAGATCTTCATGCAGCTTTGAGAGAAGTTTTGGTATGAAAACAAGTCAAGAGGATCTGCTAAGTTGGCAGTTCACAGCCATTTAAGCAGATCACTTTGTAGATTTCAAGGCATGTTCATATATAACTCAAATAGTCAGTTTAAAGTCGCTTTGTGGCTTTCAGAATGAAGATATTCTGATAAATCTGTGTCTGAGGGTTTTTGAGTACCCAGGTTAGGCAGCAGAAATATATCGCTCCTGTTTATGTGCATGAACACAGATAGTGTTGTCCAGATCAAATGAGGATGTGATTTCCGTAACATCTCTCACTTTCTCTCCTCTAGGTTGGAAAATGTCCAGTACCCATATCATCTTTACATCAGCCCTTCTGCACGGCCCAGTCTCAACGGGCCCGAACGTCCATTCCAGTGTCCCACATGCGGGGTCCGCTTCACTCGAATCCAGAACCTCAAGCAGCACATGCTCATTCACTCCGGTGAGGGAGCCTCTGCATTTACACGGGCAGCATTTCAGAGCACCAGAGCACAATTCATCCTCCACAGGCTTTCAGCTTACAGTTGGAAGTTAGAAATGATTTGGCTTCACTCTCTGCTGGCCTCTGTTCTTCATAACCATAAGTGTCATTAATGTTGGGGACAGTGGAACCATGTCCACACAACTTATTGTCTTGGCCTATTTTGTCCAGACAGCTTTTGAAAAGATCGGTAAATCCCCATAAATCTGTACATTTCTATACACAATAGTATTGTCCTGTGTATGTCCTACACAGAGCATGTATGTCTTATTAATAACTTTCCAATGTCTGCTAAATGGCTGATGTATTTCTCCTTTTGATGTAAACATGCCAGTCCTTATCTTGAGTGAAGCTTGCATAAGCGTTACAGGTCTGTCTGATTAAGACATCTGGCGAGTACCTGAGCCAAAACTAACCTACTATAAAAGTTACAACAGCCACTTGCGCAGGCGGCTGTTCATTTTTTTTGTCAATGTCAGTTTACCATGTCAGTGTTCCCTGGACACACATCTAGCAGTAAAATGAATAAGACGTTGTCAAGCAAAGTTTGGATAGTGTTTTTAGAGAGTTTTCTCTGAGCTCACACTACAGTTTCTGCTTCTTTGACTTCAAGTCAAGTCAAATAAGTGTATGTTATTGCAACCATATACCAAGTACACAGTGAAGGGAAACAACTTTCTTCTAGAACCATGGTGCAACATAAAGAGAAAAAAACAGAACACAAGATTAAACAGGTGAAGACAGGACTAAAGAAAAAAAAAAAAAAAAAATGCAAAACAGTATACAGTGCATAGCAGTCTGGAACTGTTAAACTGAAGCATGTCAATCAAGTGTCTTTTAAGATGTTAAGACCTTGGCTTTTATTGTGTTTTAGTATCATCCAGACATTTTTTATATTTCATGCTGTAATTTTATGCCGTTCCTGTATATGCATGAGGGTGGTAGAAATGTTGGTTTGGTACAAAATAGGAGCAATATACAGAACTTTACTCTAATATTTGCTAAGCTTACCAACCTCATGAACCGCCCTCAGCCATGCGTGTTTGTTGGTGCAGAGCATCTCAAAACTACATTAGCAATGTCATCTTTTTTTTACCCCAAAAATTAGTACTATGCTGGTGCTGTGGTGCTCTTTGCTAGAGACATTCTATGCAAAATTTGGTAGCAAAGCTGGCTCTGTACAAAAAGTGTTTAAAGCAAAATTGCCTTTCATGTTGACTTCTGTGTGACTGCTGACCCGTTTCCTCGGCAGGCATTAAGCCATTCCAGTGCGACCGCTGTGGGAAAAAGTTTACGCGAGCCTACTCCCTAAAGATGCACCGGCTGAAGCATGAAGGTAAACGCTGTTTCCGGTGCCAGATCTGTAGCGCCACATTCACTTCCTTCGGTGAATATAAGCACCATATGAGGGTGTCCCGCCACATCATCCGCAAGCCTCGGATTTACGAGTGCAAAACATGCGGCGCCATGTTTACCAACTCCGGCAATTTAATCGTACACCTGAGGAGTCTGAACCATGAGGCGTCAGAGCTAGCAAACTACTTCCAGACCAGGTGAGGAGGAGCTGAACGGCATTAGAAATGACTCTCTGTGCGAACAGGAACACCAATGCAGGCTTAGATAGTCACCCAGGTTTCAGATGGCAGTGACCAAGGCGGGATATGGAAATTACGCTCCTGTTCAAAAGTTTGGAATAGCTTAACTGTCATTTCGGTATTGTAATCTAAAAATTTACAAAATATGTTATTCAATATCTTAAGTATTCTGGAAAAAATATATTTTACAGTAGTTTTCTATTCAGTGAACTGTCACTTTTGACACAGTAATTTTATTAGAATGTAATCCTCAGTGTAATGAAAGATTTTGGGTGTTTTTTAAAATGAATTTAAACCTGGAATTCACAAGTTCTTAGCTTACCAGCCCTTTTGTAGATCATTCAAGCATGTTTTATAGTACTTGGAAGCAAATAGCTTTTAAAACATTGAATACAATAATTCCAAACATTTGAATAATGGTGTAAATTCATATTACACTATACATACGATCATTAAATGGATCTTAAATGGCTCTTGAATTTCACTGAGCTGTTTGTGTTCTTCATGGTTAAAGTGGTCACAGGCCATTTTAGCACAATTTTCTTTTTGAACTTTGTAGTTATACTGTTTATCATGAGAATTTTCTTTGCCCTTATTGCCATCCCTGACTTGATCTACACTTGCTGCTGATCTTTATTATTATTATTATTATTATTTTGCGATTTATTGGCAGATTCTGGCCCATATGAAACAGTGCAGTCGTTTTTGTATTTTATTGACTGACTCACAATACTGTTCGATGGCTTAATAGGCAAACTCACCCATAGGAACTCATGCTCACACATGTTCCTAATGCGATTTATGTCCCAAAACATCACGTAGGCCTTCCATCACTTGATAGCCGTCTGCGTGTTCTTCAGGAAGCCAGTGTTCTGTGTCTAAATATAAATTTATAAAAAGTGAAATAATGGAACAGTGGGTTTTATTTCCAGTTTGCTTGCGAAGTATGCGCTTTACTGGGAAAGGCATCGTTGTGTTGAGAAGAGTTATTTTTGCAGGGAAAGTCTATTCCTGGTCACCGGGGGAATTTATTCTGGAGTGAAGGTTATGACTAAAAATAAACTTGAGGATACTCATTCCATTCTCTGAATTCCTTTTTGGAGGTCTTAACAAAGATCACAGGTGACAGCAACACTTGGTGTTCAACTAGTATGATGATTTACTTGAGGACTGTCAATCTGTTTCCATTGGATATAAAAACCTTGAACGTTTTGCCCATACACCGATCAGCCACAATCTTTGATTATCTCATTACAATGGAACCTGGGGTGGCATACATTAGGCACCAAGTGAATGGTCAGTTCTTGGAGTTGATGTTTAGGAAGCAGGAAAAATGAGCAGGTTTATGGATCTGAGTGTTTTTTACATGGCCCACATTGTAATGGCTAGATGACCAGAAGAACATCTCCTTGTGTTTTATGTCTGGTATGCAGTGGTTAGTACCTAGCAAAATACAGCCAGTGACGGAACTTTGGGTACCCAGGGCTCACTGATGGACGTGGATGCACTGGTGGTCTGATTCCATAGCTACTGTAATTCCAACTGCTGGAAAGGTTATGGCTGGTAATTAGTAGTAGGCTTTGCAGTATTTAGGAGAAGTATCTTATTTCCAGTATGCCACAAAAAAATCGCCGAATTGTCTGAGGCATAAATTTGGCTGCATCAAAGACAGCATTAACAGTTGGCTTTATTGTGTTGCTCTGGAGAACTGCAGACCAAAGAGGGGGAGATTGGTAATGACTAGGAAGAATTTCTGTTGTTTGGAAATGGTTTAAGCTTGAAGAGACTTACTAAGCAAAGTGTGCCTCGGCACTATTGTAGCCAGTCTTGGAAACATTAGTGACCTGTTTTATCACCTTATAACGAAAGATGTGTTCGAAGTCAAGTCTGCTTGCGATTACAGCCATTAACCAGCAGGGATGGTGGTCATTAACCAGCTGGGACAGGGAAACAGGTTTCAGACACATGCCCAGACCTCACTTTAATTTGCATTTTCATAAGGCTGTATGGCCGTAAAAGCAAATTGAAGTTACAAGCACAATTACGGCTTGTTTATGGAAGGACCTGTCCTCTAATTTTAAAACCGCTTATACCCCAAGAGTAGTACTTTGGTTTGCCGTTAAATCAGTATTTGTAAACAATTTTTTTTTAAAAATCTAAAAATGAAAGCAGTAATGACAAATGCACCTATTTGTTTTTCAATTCAGTTTTTGCTATTTTTCACAATAAAATATCTGATGTGTACTTTGGTTGTTACATATGGCTATTTATTATTTATGGCTATTAAGTATAGTGTGTATAGTAAAACAAGCCAAATATAGGCTTGCTGTTTTCTTGGAGGTTACTATTTCAGGAAAAAAAGTTAATTGCACCAAAACTGTCAGAAATATTAATTGTACTGTGAGTTTTTCATAATGCCCACTCTTACTGGCTATAATAGAAAGGTGTCAAAACACAGGGCATCATAGCTTGCTATGTATCGAGCTGCATAGACTCACACTGGCCAGAGGACCTAACCTTGCTAACCTTGACCATCGATGAAAGCACCTACAATGGGCAAGGATTCATCAAAACTTATCCATTAAAAATGGTAGAGATGGCACCAGGATGCACTATGGGAGCAAGGCAAGCAGGTAGAGGGAGTGTGATGCTCTGAGCATTGTTCTGCTGGGAAACCATGGGTCCTGGTATTCATGTTGAAGGGCCTATGATATAGACCACTTACCAAAACATTGTTACAGACCATAATGCATCCTGCCAAACTGTTCAGGAATGTTTTGAAGAACATGACGAAGAGTTCAGGGTGTTGACTTGGCTTCCCTAATCCCCAGATCTCAGTTTGATCGAGCATCTGTGAGATGTGCTGGACCGGCTAGTTCTATCCACGGAGTTCCTTCCTCATAACTTACAGGACTTAAAGAATCTGTTGCCAATCTGTTGTCAGTCATCTTCAGAGTTCATGTCTGGACGCTTCAGAGCTGTTTAGGTGGCCCAAGAGAGACCTACACTATTAGGCATTGATGTTATGGCTGATCGATGCATGTGCCCATTCTTACCTCGCCTAACTCACCCTTTTTCCCTCCACCCAAATAAACACTCAACCCAAATAAACAGCATCTGAGCTGACCAGGCTTGCAAGAGTGAGGCAATGCTTTGGCACACTCTCAAAAGCACAGGCAGACAGAGAGAGAGAGGGTGAGAGAGAAGGAAAGAAAAAATGAGAGATGGCTGGCAGGCAGAGAACGTGGCTGCATTGTGTGTTCTGATCCATGTTTCTCTGTTGCAATAACGAGAACCAGCCGCTGTCTGCCCCACGTCTCCCTGCGATCCAATCCCTGCAGAAACCAGGTGTTCCCCAGGCTCACAGTAGAAGAGAGGATCTCAGAGTCTTATAACCCTTAAAGGAATATTACTGTTTTTCAGACTAATCTCCACCTGTCACATCCGCATCATACGGTCACGTAATAATTTCAGTGCCTTTCTTTAGTTTTAGAAGAGTTGCTTCAGTACCTGTCCATTGGCTTCTGTTATAAATGTGTGTTGAACTGTTTTTTTCTGTTCTATTACTGAATACATAGAGACATGACAAAATTGTCTGTGATAATAAACCATACGCTGCAGGTAAAGATAAAGTATTATTTTAATAGTGGACTTGCTGGACCATTCCTGATGCCTTTTACTGGACTAATTTTTGCCTAAAGAGCATTTCCTGCCTCTTAGTTCCTCCCAGCCCACTTTGTAGCCCTTTGATGCATATACGTTTATAATATGTGTATTATATGTGTCCATATTCAGGACACTGCTAGTCTGAATGATACTCAGTAGTTCATCTTTAATACATGCAGCTCCTACTTTACTTTTAATACAAAAGCAGATCCTCTGTTTAAACTCTGGCAGTTGTGCCAAAGGCCATGAAATTGATCTCGTATTAAAATTTGGACCTGCTTATGGAAAGACTGATTGAAAGCAAATGCTTTTATAAAGCAAATGTCCGTTTAAATAGTGGATTATTTCAGTTTTTTTGATTTACATTAGGATTTATGAGAAGAGGAGTAGAACGTGATTGGTCTTGCAGTGTAAAGAAATTGAAAGGCTACTGATAGTTACCTATCGTCTTTCCACTGAGTCAAAGCTGTTGGCCTTTAAAGTGCTCAATTTAAAAGAATTATCAAGTCATTTTTACTTGAACCCTACCTGCTCCGTATTATCATGCGGTCATTCACCACAGGCAAACATTTCGGCACGTTCTTCACACAAAGAGAAGACCTGTTGACTCTGTAAGAAGAAGCAAGTGGGCAGCTGATTTGGCTGGAGTGTTTCTTGCTGTTTAATGTTGAAGACGGCATCCATTAGTGATTTTAACCTCCGCTGCTTTCTCTTCAATTTCAGTGAGTTCCTCCTCCCAGACTACCTGAGCCACATGCAAGAGGAGGAGGAGAGTCTGGCCCACTTCGAAATGACCGAACAGGCCTTTGAAGCTACAGCCAGCGCCACCACTTCTTCCTCCTCCTCTTCCTCAGTCCAAACACCTGTCATCTCCCAGGTCTCCTCCACCATGAACTATGACCCCCAACCACCGGCTCCCCCGCCCCATAACCCGGGCTCCAGAGCACCTCACGGGGGCGAGGTGGGGGCTGAGGGGACACCAGCGGATCAATCCAAGAACGCCGCTGTTGTCACCTCTCTACCTGAGTCTGAGGAAGGCGAGAGAGAAAAGGAAGAGGAGGGACGAAAGCAGAAGAAAGCACTCGTGTCCATTACAATCGAGTGAGGGGACGGTCCTTTCATTTTTTTTGTTTTAAACATTTCTTTTTTTTTTTGTGTATTTGTACTTGTATGCACACAGTTACAGTTTGTGGCCTGAGTCAGGATCATTGCAGCAAGAAAAACTAAAAACTTGTGTCTGCGTGGAATAAAATTCGAAAAGCTCTTGTTTTGGACACTATAGCGGACTTTCTACAAGCTTCATGATCAGTCGTGAACCGCTCTTTAGAGAAATGTGAATGTTTTTCTTTTACTTTGGATACGAGCGTTTTCAAAAGACATTTGTTCTGAAGTTCAGAGTAAACTTGAAATATTTTAAGACGTCCTTTTATTTTTCTCAGTATCTTTCCCTGTTGTATTATCAGACTATATATAATACTATGACCCTCTAGGAGGCCACATGATAAAGGAATCAAACTGAGTGTAAAAGCTGTGAGATGACGAATAGCACCTACTGAGGTGACACCTTAGCCTTATTCAGTTGAACTGGATTGTACTGGATTGTGAGTGAATGAGCAAGTTTAAGCAAACCCATCTGGGTGTTTGGTCTTGCCTCCTCTTCTCGCCTGCTCCTTCAGAGCAAGTTTGTTTAGTCTTGCACAGTGGAGCGCCTTAACTGTAGCACAATGCTCTTCTTGGCCTACAACCTAAAACAAGGATTTCTGATGGAGCTTCTTAGAAATGTTACCAAAAAAAAGCTACTACTTAATCTGCATTCTTTTGCAGCAACAGAATTCCATGTGGGAGTGACATGTTGAGTGGTCACCGCTAAGTTCAATTGGGTAACGCAACCGTAGACTCCTTATAAGGAATCTGGTGCTAATCCTGTTTCCTTTTTAAAACAGTGAATCATTAACATTTAAAGGCCATTATGAGAGTAGGCCTTGGAGCATTGCATTTGGGGGGGTTGGAATAGAAACAGTCCCCAAACTGCAGACTTACTGTTGATCTTAAATTTTAATTTTCAGTTAATAACAGGAGTGGTTAATATAACAGTAGGAGATAAACTGTAAAATGAAATTACCATCAATTCAATAACAAGCATAACCAATAATTGATAAAACAGTCGTTTCTACTCGTTTTAGCTCATAATATAAAACGGCACCAGCATACGTACAGGGGGTCCTCGTGTTACGACACAGATCCGACAGTGACGTAAATCTGACAGTTACGACAGTGGCGTAACCCGAATTTTGGTCAAAATACACCCACTTAATGATCCTAACACAGCTGTAAAATCATAATCTAGTACATAAAAACAACTAAGCCACAGAAAAAGTAAAAGGACATAAATATAAAAAAAATGGGTGTAAAAACACTTGTACTTTTAACAGTCCAGAATGGTGTAGGTATGTGCACTGGGGGACGCCGACTCCCTCAGTCATACACTGCATTACTGTGTATTCTGCGCATACTACGTATTCTTCCGCCACACGCAACAAAACTAGTTATGGGAGTGAGCATCGTAAACCCGAGGACCCCCTGTATGGAAGAAAACAGGTCCAGTTCATTCCCCAGGCAGAAATGTCAGCGCTATACCAGAAAGAGTACGCAAGAGTAAGCTATTTACCTTCCTGAATATTTACAGATAGCTTGTGAAGTAAAAGGTTATATGAAGTAAAAGTTTTTAAACTTGGGAGATCGCCAAAAGGCATCTCCAGTAGTATTCAATATATTACCAAATACCACCTTAAAACTGTAGTATGGAGATGCATCACGGTTTTGTGTCGCGTTGCCCTAATCCTTTGTACACATGCCTGACCCAAAGAAAAATGCCGACAGATGAAACCACAACTGCAGAATTCATGTTCAAATGAAGGTTGTTCATTTAAGCCACGTTCCCAAAGCTTCCGTTTTTCTGTTTCATTCTGAAATTTCAGTGATAGATTATGAAAAATCGCCCTGATAAATTATCGAAAATTACCTTGAATTTCTAAGAAGGGCAGGCTATACGCAGCCGTTTGGATAGTCAATGCAAATTTTGAAAATAAATGTATAGTTAAAAAACGATAGTATTTCTTTAAAGAGGGTGTGAACTGAATGCAGAGTCTTTAGCTTGCAGGATAGCATTTCAGAGTTTGCCTGCCAGCTTGCTATTATTAACATCAGTAGTGTTTTCTCTATCCAGTTTCACACACCGACTCTTTCCGATGACATAGCGGCCTTGGTAGGCAGTTCCATTTGGCGTTATGTTACACAAACCAAGAATCTTAGTAGGAAAGTGCTGCCGCGGACACGCCTTTCTCGGAGTGCGTCTGAAGTAGCAACATGGAATTTGGTTAAAGTAAAGAATATGCGCCTAAATGTCTGTTACAAATGCTCCAAATATAAAGTAGAGCCTATAGTAGCCCTGTGTGGAAAGTAAAAGTATACCACCATTGGCTTAACGTGAACATAACTTTGAAATTCCCATAGAGGTGCTGTCGTGAGTTAACATTTTCTTATAGCAGTGTTATTAAACAGTTTATGTAAAGACTAGCTCAAAGCATTTTTAATTTGTTGATACCTGTAGCTACTCATAATGTATATTTAAATCTCTCCTACGGCTTCTACACTAAGAAATGAATATGATCGAGGGATTTCAGTAAAGTATGGAAAAAAATAGGATTTTTGGACATTATTTGAAAACGCCAGTTGCGATTTATATTGTCATAACTTTATGATGATCGGACCAAAACGACGGATCCAACATGACCTGCATTAAAATGTAATACATTAACTGTATGTAATGTTTTTTCATTCTCCATGTTTTGTTTTTTTTGAGAGAGATGAGGGTATGTTCCCATTTATGTATTGTTTGGCCTAAAATAACTTTTAAAAGACTACTTGATTATACACTTAAGGCAACATTTGCTCATCACTGTAAGCAGCTGTTGATGTAGAAAATGAATCGCTGATCTAATTTGAACCTGTCTTGCATACACTGCTGCACTTCATGGATGAGAAAGTGAAATGTCAAAATGCAAAACAAATGTGAATTGTCAGTTCTTGGCATCAGCATTGCCTCAAAGGGCATTCTGGGTTATCCTAATGGCCTGGAAATTCCATAATCATATAAATGACTTCAGTACTATGAAATCTAAGCTAATGTAAGCTATGTGGTTTAGAAGCATGGCGAGCTGATGGGTGGGCCCACACGGGTCTTTAGGGCTTAAGGGGTTAATGGTTTGATCTGTCCCCTCATTTTTCCTGCTGTGTGTATATATACATATATATGTATAAATATATATCATGCTGCTAGAATTTGTTAGCTGTGCCTCATGTCCATAAACTGCATCTCAATTTAATCCTAAGATTTTACTATTGGGGTAAGCATTTGCATTTATGTGGTGGGGACAAAAAAAAAAAATAATGGCACAGGTTTTAGAAGAATAAACGGAAGGCAGTGTTTTCAAAGCCTTTCCCATATCTGCGTTCGTCCCAACAGTTCACTGTAGAATTTTACCCGTTAACTTGTAGTGCCACACTAGCTGCCGAATGAAAAATGTGACTCCGTAGCAAAATATGAGGTGGTTAAAAAAAAAAAAAAATTCAGATCGTTGCTCAATCTGATCGCTTTATCGAACATGCCGTTGGATCCAGAACGTGCGTGAGATTTTTTTTTTCCTCCTTGCATTGCACAGGGCAATCATTTAGCCAAAAGCTGCTCCATTCCAATGTGATTGTTTTTTTTTTTTTCCTGTATGCAATATTGTGCAATATCCGATTTTCTTAGAAGACGCCCTTCATTTTCAGAAGAATGTGAAAATGCATTTTTATTATTATTGCATATACATATAGCATATTATTGCAAATGCATAATTTTAATTATTATTATTATTATCATTGCAAAGGACAATGAACAGTCTGACTGATAATCAGCAGGAGTGCGATCAGAGTGGACCACCTGCTGTAGGACCTTGTAAAAATCCCACTCAAGACCTTGATCAATAATCCCGATTCAGCTTTGCACTAAAGCCAGTTAGCAAGTAAAGAACTGAGAGAGAGAAAGCACCAGACGGGATATTGGCACGTGATGGCATCGTTCATCTTTTGAGTCAGTGTATGTACTGCGCTAAACCTCCACTTCCTCCCTGACTGCAGTCAACCCAAAGCTCCACAGTCTGAGTCTTGAGAGATGACGCTTTTTCTTTTTTTTTTTTCCTCCCCACAACCACAATATTGCCTTTTGGCCCGGCCTCCTTTCTGTGGTACCTGCATGTTCTCCTGCGATACAAAAGAAATCTGAACAAAAATCAATATAGCATGGGTTGATTTTATTTGTTGGATGTTGTTTCAGATGTGTGTGTGGAACTAAGGTTTTTATGTACACTATTCAATCTTCTGTGTCCAATGTTTCAACAGAGCGGAAAATCGATGTTTTGATGGTCATGCTTTTATTTTTCCTGATCCTTTATTATTATGATTATAATTATAATTATTATTATTATTAGTCACCTTACAGTGAGAATTTTGTACATTTCTTATACCGACGTGAGTGTAACTTGTTATTTGACTTGAGCCTTGTAGTGTCCGCTTTTGTGACAACGTCTTAATGGTGTTTACTCTGATCTCTCTCTCTCTCTCTCGGTCTCTCGCTCTCTCTCTCTCTCTCTCTCTCTCTCTCTCGCTCTCTCTCTCTCTCTCTCTCGCTCTCTCTCTCTCTCTCTCTCGCTCTCTCTCTCTCTCTCTCTCTCTCTCTCTCTC
>JBBIGB010000084.1:7863582-7876047 GCA_037577075.1 Alestopetersius hilgendorfi
ACCATAGGTGAGAGTAGGAACGTAGATTGACCAGTAAATCGAGAGCTTAGCCTACCGGCTCAGCTCTTTCTTCACCACAACAGATCGGTGCAGTGCCCACATCACTGCGGATGCTGCACCAATCCGTCTGTCAATCTCCCGCTCCATCCTTCCCACACTCGTGATACTTGAACTCCTCCACTTGGGGGAGGATCTCATCCCCTACCCGGAGAGGGCACTCCACCTTTTTCCGGCTGAGGACCATGGTCTCTGATTTGGAGATGCTGATCCTCATCCCAGACTCTTCACAAGCGGCTGCAAACTGCTCCAGTGAGAGCTCTAGGTCACGGCCTGATAAAGCCAACAGAACCACATCATCTGCAAACAAGGAAAGATAAATATTTAAAAACAAATAGCACTGGATACTGTACACATTTCTAAGAAATGTCTAATGTGCTACAAAACAAAATAACAAAACACAGTCAAGTCACAAAGATATCACTTGGTACTTGGGCACTTTGTGCTGATACAAGGAGCATGGAAAGAATAATCTTGTAATTTATGAGATCAAATGCTATTAGGATGTCCATACCCCAGGTTGACCTGCTTTTGGACATGCTAGCCCCAGAAGTAACAAAGCAGAGGACACTCTATTCCTTTTGATGCTTGTCAAAAGGTACAGGATGCAGGGACATGATCTGTCCATCATCTTGATTGTTGATATGCCAAGCCAGAAACAATGTTCAAATGTTGGCGTGAATCAAAAGTGCAGTCACATTTTTGCTATCTGAAAAATTACAGCCTTTGGGTTTGTTGATTTTTGTTGGAGAACATTGGCTCTGGGTTTATGACCTCACGGCAAAATATTCACGTGTCCGCAATTCAGTTAATTTATACCCCAAATTGACCAATTTCCTATGATTCGCTTGGCACAAAAAACGTGTGTTACTGTACTCCGTTCCCGCTTTACTGCTAAGTGCACCTTTTATCTCATTCTAAAGTTCAATATTATAAGCCGTCGTGGACCTTTCTTATAGCTCCTGGCACTATTTTGCTGTCTGGACTCTGGGCAGTTATAGGTCTGAAAAACGCCTGTTTCATTTTAGTGCTCATACTCACTCTGATCAGTAATTAATTGCTGGCCAGACAAGTGTTCCATTTTCATAAAGAAAAGGAGACGTTTTTTTCATTGGCCCAAACTGACCCATTTTCTCTTTTTAAACATAAGGTATCTCATAACCATCATGCTTCCTTGTGTCCCTGACTTACAGCCAGGTGTTGTGAAAATACGTGATAGGCTATATATTCCTTTTCTTCAATGTTCCACTCTGTCAAGTGTACAAGTCCATTTTTTCCATTGCAGTTTTCCATTCCTTGCTGGAGAATGAATGGAAAAGCCAATCAAAAGATGGAGTTAAAACACACAACACGATAAGAGTGATTCTTTCCAGACGTCCGAAATGTCAACAGATTTGGGAAAACAGCTGATGTGATGGAAAGCTATGGAGTAATAATAATAATTATAATAATAATGCGTATGCGTTTATGATTTATGTCCTATGCGTGGCTCCTTAGAGCGGCTGTAGGTTTGGACATCTTGTGGTGACCGGTCCATAACCTGGTTTAACATTAACATTGCATAGGAAAAGCTTTCACACATTTTGGAAGCAAATCTAAGCGCATAATCAAGAAACGGCATGACAGAATATGATACATGTTCTCCAAGAAAGGGCCTGACTGAAATTTGGCATGATTTTAAATAGTATCAAAGAAAGATGCAAAGTTGGATTCACCAAAGGAGACGTGTGGAACTTTATGTTTCTGGTCAAAACACTGTTTGTCTCTTAAAGTACTGTGACAAGGACCTTCAGACAGTTGGCTTGAGGAGGACTTGTAAAGCACACCAGAGCTGACCCAAATCCAGAAGTAAATATTTGAAACAAATCTAAAACTACTGACAGTGCTTTTGGACGTCTACCTAAAGATAGTAAAGCGCACGCATGCACCCAGACTTAAGCTATCGCAGAGCCGCCTCGTTCTCGCCAGACTGGGCCAATTTTCACCCTCGTATAAACACCCAGACCATCGCACATAAATAAGTCTGGCCGACACAAACACAGGGGTAACACATGGGCTTTGAGACTATACAGAAGTAGTCGTGTGTGAGGACTGCTATAGGAGATGATGGCTATATGGGGAGGTTTTACTAGAGGCATATTTCCTACATTAGATCTTTCCAGTTAGGACCCTTTCTTATTTGTTATAAAATGTCATGGTTTAGATTTTAATATACTAAAACCTTTGAAAATGTTTGTTCAATTATTAAAAACGATATTTTTTTGTTGAATTATTTGTGAAAATGTGATATTCTTTTAAATGTTAAATTCTCAGTGGTATCTAGCTTTCTTATTCGTCCAGATTCTACAGCTTTCACCTATTTAGGCATTTCATAGCTTTTATAAAGACTTATTCCAACAAATGCCTGTAATGTACAATAATGTAGCAATTTCTGTCCGTAATGTCTGACCGTTCTGGTGTATCAGCCAAAGAGGCTAATAATGAAACACCTTGAGTCATCCTTCTAATGGAAAACAGTGCACTCATTCTTGGATCAGGCAAGCTGAGGAAAACATTTAAAAGATGACAGTTTAGCGAGAGTGTGTGTGTGTGTGTGTGTGTGTGTGTGTGTGTGTGTGTGTGTGTGTGTGTGTGTGTGTGTGTGTGCGCGCCCTGTGTTGGGCTGATTGGTCTGTTAATATGTTCATGTTTTCATGTTCAGGCTACCCACAATGGCGTAGCTGAATCTGAGTCCTGGCCTTGTGTGTGTGTGGAGTTTGCATGTTCTCCTCATGGTGGCGTGTTTTTTTTCCCAGGGTCTCTGGTTTCTCCTACAGTTCGAAGACGTGTATCAGGCGAATTGGGGATTCTAAATTGACTGTGTGAGTGTGTGAGCGAATGTTGTGTGTTTGTGGGCTGGTCCCCCACCCAGGGTGAGTCCTGGATAGGCTCCAGATACCCACGACTCTAGTGATGATTAAGCGGTTACAGAAAGTGAGTGGGTAGGTTTTACAAAAATGCAATACTTTAATAATAATGTGGTAGCCACAAGTTAATATATGCTAATATATTTATCTGCCCAACAGCCAATTTTTGAGGTGTATTGAGAGGGTCACACTGAACGGTACAATGCAATATACACCAGCAAGCAACATCATTAGGCCCAAGTTGAGTCAAGTATGAGCTGTGATTAGCTGTGGCCATTCCTGACATACCTTCATTACAAATGTAAGATCAAAACACCTTCAGGAACTTTGATTAAGTAAAGTGGCCCCATATATTCCCATGTGAGCACAGCATAGCACAGCACACAATGTGAAATTCACTCTCTGCTGGGGCTGCCCCATTGGGGGAACTCGAGGAACAGTTTATGAGTACGCTGCCCACAAACTGTACTAGCAGTCCTGGGATCTGAACCCACAATCTTCTGATCCCTATCCACCAGGCCACCAGCCGCCCCATCTTCTTGCCCTATGGATCAAACCCTGGTCGTCTGATTGAGCGTGCAGCATCAACCAAAACTATCTCTAACATGTTTTTATAACAGCATCCTTAGAGGGTTACAACCAGCTGCCTAATTTCACACAGCCCACAGATGCTCAATTAGATTGAGAGATGGGAAATTTGCAAGCCAAGTTAACACCTTAAACTCTTTGTCATGTTTCTCAAAACATTCCTGAATTATATTTTCAGTGTGGAAGGGCGCATTATCCATCTGACAGAGGCCACTGCCATTAGAGAACACTGTTGCTATGAAGGGGTGTGCAAGTGTTTAGGTGGGTGGTACATGTCAACGTAATTTCCACATAATGCCAGGATCCAAAGTTTCCCAGCAGAACGTTGCGCATCACACTGCCGGTTTACCCTTTCTCATACTACAATCTCCTGCATTCTCTTCCCCCAGGTTTGTAATGCACACAACCCAGCCATCCATTCATACATTCATTCATTCTTTTTCTGTTAGTGCTTAATCCTTATTAGGGTCGCAGGTACTCAGAGCCTATCCCAGGGTCTACGGACGTGACACCATGAGTAGCTTAGATCCTTATGTATTTTAGCACATCTGCTTCAAGATCTATAACTCACCCCTTGACAGATTTCAGTGTAACAAGATAATCAATGTTATTCACACTGCCTGTCAAAGGCTTTAAGGTTAAGGGTGTTTGGTTTTTGCAAAATATTGTCGAGTTGTTTTTATGGCTCACAAAGTAGAGACAAACGTTACATGCCTTGTAAACTAATCATATAATACTCCTAAAAACCCTTTAACAGTCTTTTTCATCTATATACTGCTGTCATCTGTTCAAATATATGTTAAAAAGTATAACTTTAATGGCTTTCATGGCATTATTATTAACTGCAGAATACATCTCCATGGTGCATACTTGTAGCTTCTTTTGTAGTTTCTTTTTTTGGTCACCTCAGTGAGAGCAGGAACACTGAATGTCATGATCATCTGGGATCCAGCAGCTTTGACGTAAACTGCCCCGGCATCCTCCTTTCCTTCCAAGGAAAGTTTGTTACCATGGCAGCCAAACGCTGCTCTGGGACATCTTGTGGAGAGCGTCCCATCATTCTTTGCTCACTGCTGGGAAGTACAGAGAGCATTCCTGACTGACTCTCTTCAGCTGGTGTTCAACAGTCAAAGATGCATTTTTCGAGTCAGGAGTGATGACTCATATAGGTACCTCCACTGTAACAGTCTGAGAGAATAAGTGGATTTACTTGATTCATTTGGTGATTATTCCGCTTGGAAAAAAAACGTTTTCTCATGTAAACCATCAGATATTTTTCCAAATGCACAAAGCGTGCATGTTATATTCAGCCACGGTGCAGTCTGACCCATCGAAGTGGCAATAAACAGTGACCAAAGACCACGTCCATCAAGCTGAAGGTGGGGGAAGAGAAAAAATTAAACGGTGGCCAGCCCCAGTCCTTCCCATCATAAATAAGAAAAATGTTTGAAGAGGCAGAAAAGACCTCAGCAAAGCCACCAGGATGGGAGAGACTGATGACACTAGCATGTGTACGCTTCCTCCCTGGCCTCTGAAAGCCACCATGATGGCTTTCACAGACCTTGTGTGGGACCCTAAGCCTCGGTCCACCCACTGCCCGTCTGTCCTTCACATCAGCATAAGCCCAGCAGGCTTCTGTCCAGCTCCTTTTCTCACATTTACACCCATTTGCCACTGAAAATACAAGAATTAGCCTCTAGCATTCACTTGTTGGGCATTTTGTGCAGTCTGATTTAGTGCAGAAGGTGCTTTTTAAGGCGGTGTCTCTAAGCAGCTTGCCAGAGATGAAAAAAGAATCTGGTGAAACAAGAAAAATACACTGTAACTCTAGAAACAGGGATGTAAAGTCTTTCTTGTCTGCCTCACTAGAGTGGTTGGTAAAATTGATAATCGCTTTTTTCAAACATTAATTTCTCATATTTAAACAAAATCATGGATTGATAAGATTCCTGGTTTTTACTTTAGCTTTTTGCATTTAGAATTTAGTTACTGGACGTTCAAATCAGTCATATTATAAATAAAATTTATAAACAAAGCTCCATGAAGCCATAAAGATAATTGGATACAGGCAACACGAGCTCATACTATACTTGGAAGAGGCATTTTTGACACCACTACAGACGTTTTGAAACTAGAAAAGAGAAGAGTAAGTTGTCATCAGGCCCATAGGTCACATCCTGTCTGCGAGTGTGCTCACCAGAATTGCTTTAAAAAGAAAAGTGTAGAATTCCCTGTGAATACTTGGCCCATTGCTATCATCTGTTCCTCAGATGTTGAGAAGTTTCATAGAACGTGTGGATGAGTCATCTTCTCACTAGTAAATATGAAATCCTGAGGGGGGAATATGGAATATATGGAGTTCTGATTCAAGCTGTTTAGTTCCTAGTAAGTGTGAATATGCTGGGAAGTATATATTTGTTTGTAGCTAGATATTGAATGCATTGGAAGGTAAGCATTGGATCATAGAGAAATAAAGGATAGCATTTAATAAGGCCTTCTAATGCATAAAGAGAATCAGAATTAAAAAAAACAACAACGGTGGATCCTTGAAGAAATTGCTTATGTTATGATTGCACAGACACAAAATATGAAGTCAAAACAAAAATCTGAAAGAAAAAAAAAAAATGAAAATTCCACATCTGGATACCAACCTCCAGACCGCCAGTAGTCAACAAGCAAAGAGCATTAATTTAAGCAAAACATCACATGCACATTTGTCCCCATGTTTGATTTGTCATGAGCTTGAACACACAGTTCCTTATCATTACCTAGCGTTACTCTTAATGAAAGGAAAAAGCTCCCAGTGATGGAAAGAAAGGAACGAATGCTGGTGCACTGAAAAAGGAAGGTCAGGGGGAAAAAATGGATGGCCGTATTAGAGTGTTTATGAGTCTCGATGTTAATCTTTCTCTTCTTGAGTGAGATTAGACATGATGACAGCTAATATCTTGATGCTTGGATTTAAAACCCAAACACCCTTGAGATGGGCTAACCACAAGCAGCTACTTCCAGCTACTATATTCATCAAGCAGATGGACTGCATGGCATTTACACAGCTGATGCTAAATCGTTAACACACTTACACACACATATATCCTGCCAGTGGATGACCAGAAAATTGTAACTCATGAAATATGGCTAAAACTCTGAAGTTTGAGCATCTCGTTGGCCAGAAGAGCTGCAAGATTTACATTTACATTTACATTTATGGCATTTATCAGACGCTTTTATCCAAAGCGACTTCCATTTCCCTAACTACAGGGGACAGTCTCCCTGGAGCAACTTGGGGTTAAGGGTCTTGCTCAGGGACCCAGTGGTGGTGTGCTGAAGGTAGGATTCGAACCTGTGACCTCTTGGTCCGGAGGCAAGTATCCTACCCACTAGCTTTTCCTGAGCTATGAAACATCATTACATTTCTCAACATTGACAAAACATGTAACTGGCTGGGAAAAAGACATTAGACCTTATTTTGTCACAGAAATTAAAAGCACAACTTTAAACATTAAAAAACGCAACTAGGGCAGCTAGTATTGATGTCAGTATAGTGATTAGATTCATGGGCCTCCTTACAGAGCCTGCAGACATGGATGTCCCCCTCCAAACAGCATCTGCCATCTAAACATCCATAACTTCAGCGGATTATGTTGGCAACACAAATACTGGAGAAGGATTTACTATACAGGTTGCCTTTGGGGAGAAAACTGAAGAAAAGAGAAATGCTGCCCCAAGGTGGTGTAACAGGAGTTTTACACCCAGCTCAAAACTAGGTTTACTGAAATATAGAAAAATATTTGTGACATATCAGAAATTCATGGAGCTAATTAACTGCACAGTATTATATCTACACATGAATATTTACTAGCATTAATGTTTTGGGTTTATTCTCTTGGAAACCAGGCTAGAACAAAAGTTGCATTACATAGGCTTTGATGTGTATGAGAATGATGTCATTAGCACTGAGTAGTGCTTGTTCTGGTCTTTGATGAATCTCAGATGATGTCAATAAGAGTGGGGGAGCATTACGACACCTAGAAACATCCAGGCCTTGGGCACAGGGAAACCAAACACAGGTAAACACAGCTTTCCTCAACGTAATCCCACCTGCTGGGTGGCCTCATGGCACTTCAGGATGGCATCACCTACTTTCGACACCCATAAGATAGCACATGGCAAACAAACGTCAGGGAAAGTGCGATCAGCTGGTGGAGACGTGATGCTTGAACCTGCCCTCGGGTGGAAATGGGAGATGCTTGCTAGCCAAGCAATTCTGTTAGCTTTCCCAGCACTTGGTTTATCTATCTTGACATCAAGCAAGTACACCTGGAGAAGAGGGTCGTCAGCTGGTGGGGAAGCATTGCTAACGAAAGCCCTGGGGTTTAATCAGTGTCTATACACTAGATAAGCCTTCCTGCTAGCATGCAGCGGCAGCAGAAGTGTGGAAGGGTTTACGCCATCTGGTTCGTATATCTTCATCTCACAGGAAATGGCCTTTCCATCACCTGTTGACAGAGAGATTGGTTGATGATGTATATATCTCATCAACTGCCTGAAGACCAAGACTGTAGCATGGCTTAGCTAACAAATATGGCTGACAGCAAAAGGAAAGCCCTTTCATAGCACCCTGTTTTCTTCATGGTCCATAGCAAAACGACGGAACATTGAGGAATAGGTGGGCAGACCAGGCAAAGAGAATGGCTTCCGACTAGTATCTGCAGTATCTGTATTACTTTTACATTAACATTTAGCACTTTATACTCATCTGGTTCTCACAATGTCCTGAAGCTAGTTGCTTTGGATAAGAGCGTCTGCCAAATTATTGTAATGTAATCTGCTCTGGTGATACTTTATTGTTTGATCTGGGTTTTTTTTTGTGTAATTAGCCTAATTGAAACTTCTTTTGAGTGTGGTTCTGGTTAAACACCAGCGTCATAGACACAGTAGGCCACCCCTCACCAAAGACACTCCTAAATAATAAACATGACAAACATAAAGAGTATGCTTTAACAATACTGGCACAATATAGTTCCGATTCTAACAGATCCCGCTTCCTTGAACAGTCATGATGAATCAATCAAAGCCACTGGAGCTCCGCTGCCTGGGCTTGGATTTCCATGCAGGCTTCTTTGTAGTGGTCGACCCACACAGAGTCTACTGTCCCTCAGGTGTCAGCCTCACAGTCCAAGGCATCTGCTTGGAGCCTAAGACACTGGGCCCTTTCTCTGGGGGAACGCAGGAAGAGACATGGCATGGATGTAGACACACATCCCGCCAGGTTTAGATCCTATTATACTCAGGTTTAATTAAGAACTTGTTGATCTTGAGGCTTCGGTCTCACAGATCTTCTTTGTAAAGGGCAAAGGCTTTGGCTCTGTTTCCCTTAATAATAAAAAATGGGATAAGAAGGATGTATGCGATAATGTTACTCCATCTTTACATTAAGGTTACTTGACACTCGTCCATTGGGGGACTTAATGAAGATGGAAACAAGTCTTTATCAGGATGCGCACAGCAAGAAGGAGGCAGCGTTTCTGATCATTCATTAACAAGGCAATACTGCAATGATCACTTTTGTACTGCATTGTACTGTATTTTAAATGCATATCCTGGATTTATCAAAAACATATGGATTTCAGGTATTCCAGGTTGTTTATATTGTTAGTCTTCATTAAAATAGTTAATAGCCAACCAATGATCAAAGCACTAAACATTTTTTAACACATTTCGACAAATATCATAATTCAATACATTATTGAAGATGAAAGGTGCACCCTTATTTCGTAACACGATTTAGACACAAGAAAACAAGGAGCCTAGAAAACAATTTGTGAAAGTTCTCTTTATGTCAGCTCTTTCAAAAACCTTCTTTGATCATTCGCCTCCCTGCCTATCTACAAAGGTGTCTGATGATTTTTTCAGGAGCTGCTCTTTTGAAAAGACAGTTTGAAGTAAGAACTGAGGCATACAGCAAATCCTTGCAGAAGGTTGGATGGAGGTCGACTTCATAAGCCCTTCTCCTTTGACTTCAGTCAAAACATTCACCACTTTTTTGGCATTTGAAGACAAAGAAATCAACAGCCAACAATTATTTTGTTGATTGGGACCCCACCAAAGCCAACAGGCTCTGTTAATTGTGACATAATTCAAATGGATTAAATTTTTTCTCAGTTACATACCATCCAAAAGTATGGCATCACAAGTCGTAGTGATATAGATATTTGTAAACAGTTTTTAATTTTTTCTTATTAATAACAGTGCAAACTTATATGCTATAGGCAAGACCTAGGGTGCCCGTCAAAAATGAAACTTAATTACTATAATTACTATAGAGACAAATGTTAATAACAAACTGAAGCAACAATACTTTGAACAAGTTTGATGGCAAGACTACCTTAATAAAGTCTGTGGACACTCATTTCCAAACTATAATATATCATCTCCAGTACCAACAAGCAGGGACTTCCTGGCTTTCAGACATTTGGCCCTGTGGTTGAAGACAACCTGCAGCAGATGCTGTTTCTGCTCTTCGTTTGTTGTAATGGAACAGTTGTACTGCTCACTCATTTACCACAGCTAGGCTAACGTATGCCTTTGTTTGTCGATAGGTAGTTATCAAGTAATAATCATGATACACCAGTTAAATGCAGTAGGTATAAGAAATAGTTAAATTAAGGAATGGCTGTCCATTGTAGGGTTGCACTGTATCCATGTGCCAGCCAGCACCACCTGAATCAAGGTTAAAATTACAATGTAATTTTGTAGGTATGAAACAAACCTTGCATTAAACATCTCCTTTAAACAATTAAAAGTATATAGCATGCAAATAAAATACATCGACAATCTACATACCACAATATACACTTGCCTGTACTGCTTGTAAGCAATTTTATTATTATAAAAGATTGAACTCAAATATTTGTTTGCATTTGTTTTCTTTAAAAACAACATGACACAAAAAGAATACTTACACAGATCTTGTAATTTATTAAATAAGTAAAATAATAGATTTAATTGCTTAATGAAACTTTGCAATATAGAAGAAACTTTACTTGTGTTGAGCAACCAGTAAATGTTGAACCAAAATTCTAAAACTTTGCAGGTTTCACTTACAGAACAAGGGTAACAACTTGAGGGAGTACCACAAAGAAAATTCCAAAGTTAAATTGTTTTCATTAGATTGCCAGGCACCCTACTCTAGCTATATTTAGACGATTAGAAGATTTTTGTACATGTTTACTAGCTCAAATGTTTAAATTAAACGAGTAATATATTTATAGTATTTTTTATGTCAAGTTATCTGCCTCCATCACCACTTTTTTTAAAATAGAGGACATTCTGTTCATTTTATTATAATTTCATTTTCAATATTATACAAGTTCATTGTTTTTTGCTATACATTTTTCTGCAAATTATATATTGTTCTATTGTTATAAATGTAACAACCTAGCCTGCAGTAGGGTATTAACTTCAAAGAATCACTTATAAACCAAAATTTTTTTGTCAATAAAATAGCAATTCCAGACTTTTTAGCAGTGCTTATGTACACGTACAAAGGCTCTGACACACCAGCTCATAATCTTGCTGGCCTGTAAGACTGACCCAAAGTAGGCAGGTGTTTGTTGTCCTGCCAGCTTCTATCAACCTTCGGCGGTGGCAGTAGTGAAGATTCAGTGTCTATTGGCTTCCTGCATGCTCTGATAAGCATCGCCTTAGCGTGCTACACAAAGCTATCTGCTTCCTGTCTTTAATTAGCCCTGCTGACAGACACCCTGCCAGCTAGACATGCTCACACAAATCCGTCAAAGGCCACTTTGTCTCAAACATGCTGAGGAACCATAGAGGCCGCAGCCTCTAAGCCCTTGATCTGGACCTCCTTGAGGCCTGAGCCTAATCCACAGACACAGCTTGAAAATTGTTAAATGGTTCTAAATTCTAATTGTGTTCTGAAGGGTTACAGGCTTCTAAACTGTTCTAAATTCTAAATCGTGTTCTGAAGGGCTACAGGCTTCTAAACCATTCTAAATTCTAAATGGTGTTCTGAAGGGCTACAGGCTTCTAAACTGTTCTAAATTCTAAATGGTTACAGAATCATATTTGTATGTATATGCCCAGGAATAGCTGATTGAGTGTCTTGAGGTTGATAGTAAATTATACCTATGGTTTATGCAACAGTGTTGAGAATTATGTGCGCTCGCAAACATCTGTGGAGCATACTTGGGTCGTAGAATTGTTTTATGCTGCAGCAGTGCGGCCTCCATGTGCTGCTTGTGCGTAATTCACCATGCCAGTCGCTATCCTTCACCATGCCAGTCGCTATCCTTAACAAAAGTTCATGGTGGACATAACTCTTCCTTTTCCTCCAAGGTGCATTGAGATCTGCAGTGAGGCAACACAATTATTCAAGACATCCATAATAGATAACTCTAGTGCATTTCAAATTTATAAAAAATATTTTCCTAAGCTTAAACCAAGCAAGAAAGTATACATACACATACATGTGAGAAGTATGTGGACACCCCTCCTAATTATTGAGTTCAGGTGTTTCAGACACACCCACTGCTAACAGGTGTGTACAATCAAGCACAAAGGCATGCCCTGCGTCCGAAATCACATACTTGCCTACTATATAGTATGTGAAAAGCAGTATGCGAGGGGAGTAGTATGTCCAAATTCGTAGTATGGGAAAAACAGTATGCGAGAAGTTCCCGGATGACCTACTGCTTCCGGCCGAATTCTGTAGTATGCATCCGATGGACGCTGCACTATCCCATAAGGCAGCGAGAGACGCGACGGCAGATTCGAAAAATGGCGGAAGACGGAGACGCGACTCTTTTCAAGTACAAGTACCTTAAAGAAAAGGTTAAATTACACGTTCATTGTGGTTAAATTACACTTGTGAGAAAATGCCCTCTGTAAA
>JBBIGB010000084.1:7937314-7948106 GCA_037577075.1 Alestopetersius hilgendorfi
TGTATTTATCACTT
Organism: Alestopetersius hilgendorfi; assembly: GCA_037577075.1. Lineage (NCBI taxonomy): Eukaryota > Metazoa > Chordata > Actinopteri > Characiformes > Alestidae > Alestopetersius > Alestopetersius hilgendorfi. The sequence goes on from JBBIGB010000084.1 coordinate 7,937,329, forward strand.
TATGAAGACCAAATGTCCTCATAATGATTAGGTTTAGGTGTAGTTTTACTGATATACAATATGTTGCTAGTCAATTACAAAATGTGTGTGTGTGTGTGTGTGTGTGTGTGTGTGTGTGTGTGTGTGTGTGTGTGTGTGTGTGTGTGTGTATCTATGGGTATGACAACCATTCCATGCCAGTGTTTGTTAAATTCCTACACAAGCACCTCATTCTGCTTTATGAGGTACTGATTAGTTAGATCTTCTCACAATGAGACCAGTTGGGTGGAAATACATTACAAGAAGTTCGGCAAAGGTAATTATTGCAGATTTGTTTTCTTTGAATTATTCAAGTTCTATAAACGCTGCATCATTTCTTATTTTTTGATGGTTTATCATTTACTTTAAATTGATGCTTTAAAGAACAATATCTTTATTAGGAAATGAGGAGAAATATTTTCAGCAGTTCTTGAAAAAACTAAGGCAAAGCTGTTCAGCTCAATATGTGCACCTATAAAAGCTAAAACCTGAGTGGTGTCTGTATACATATATATATACTGCTCAAAAAAATAAAGGGAACACTTGAACACAATGTAACTCAATCACACGTCTGTGAAATCAAACTTTCCACTTAGGAGGCAACACTGATTGTCACTGAGAGTCTGTAAATCAGTGTTGCCTCCTAAGTGGACAGTTTGATTTCACAGACGTGTCATTGAGTTACATTGTGTTCAAGTGTTCCCTTTATTTTTTTGAGCAGTATATATATACACACACACATATATATATATACTTTTTTCGCCTCCCTAAACCTACTAGCTTTCCTCCCATTTCCCTACAATGTCAGGACACTGTTGTCAAGAACAGGTACAAAAATAAGCACACAGCGCCCGAGTCTCTGGGACAGGTGTGCTCAGAATAAGTGTGCCAGTCAGTGCTGCATTATTCTGAGGAGCAAAAGTGGGCTTGGTGCTCACCTCGTTTGTTTGACGCATTAGACCGCAGTTCTGAGGAGTGGCAAAGGAGTTCACACTGCAGTCCTGAGCTCACACTAGTGTCTGCCCTAGTCCCGCTTACAATCCATCCATCATACACAATCACAATCACAATCAGTAGTATGGAAGGTGTTTCATTATGTGTCTGTTGCATACTGCCAGCTGCAAACAACATTTGACAGATGGTAATATTTTAGAAATCACCAAATAAAATTCATTCAGGTGTCAACCTCCAGCCACCAATTATTAACATTCAATTAACATTCAACGGTACTCTTCAAGATCTAATGCTGGCCGGTTTCACTGAATGTGGTTTAGGCCTATGCAGGTTTAAAAAGGGAAAAAAAAGTATAACAAATAAATCAGATACACAAAACTTCCCCCTGCTATCACAACCTACACTGTTTAGTTTCAGCTATCTGTGTTGGCCTCATATTGATCTGAGTAAATCATTAAATAGGAGCTAGTGCTGTTATTAGGATAAGAAGGTCAAATGTCTACACGCAAATCTTTCACATGGTGAGCTACTGAATACTGTTGTCTAAGGCAAATTCTTGATCCCAGTAATTAACAGCATTTTTCCACAAGTTTAACAGCATTTTTCCACAAGTTTCCTGAAAATAAATATACAGGTGTCACTTTCAATTATATTAAACAAATAAACAAAAAAACTGTTTTTCCTTGCCTTTCAATTAAAAGTTTGTAGTATGTAGACAGAGTTACTGAGTCTGTACAGTCTATGTAAAGAAGCTAGGTAGCAAATAGTGAATTCACTATTTTAGCGGTGTCGTGAAAACCAATGCATTTACAACTATCCATCTATTAAGTCTGTTAGCAGTTTAGCCCCCCATTTTCATCAGCATGTCTGTCTGGGCTGCATTTTGAAATATAGGGCAACCAATCAGAGCAGAGATCGCAGTACCTATATCAGTCTTGAAGGAACCATTACAAAAACAGCTTGTTTAACTCTAAGGAATAAACAGAGGTTGTAAAATTGGCATGTAGAAACGAATCGTGATTACTTTTGTCCAGAAAACCACACAAATGTCATAAGTAGACCTCAAAGAAAAAATGAATAAATAATAAAAAATGTAATATTAATATTTCTCATTTAGGCTCAATGAGTGGAAGTCAGTCAACACTTCCAGTTGGAACTGCATTTCTGCTCCTAAGCAGAATTAGAGATTTTATTTTTATTATGGTTTGAATTAGATCAATGATAAATTCTATTGCGTAAAAACATGCTTTATCACATTTTCTTTTCCTGAGGTCAAGAATGCTGACATTGAAACAGATTTAAAAAAAAAAACCAGAAAAGCCATGTAAACCAAATTGTTACTAACAATGCAAGTAAATATACAATATATAATTGGAGAGTACAATGGAAGCAATGTTAGCTACATCAAAAAAAATTTGTTCAGCCACTTGAGTCCACAGAGATAATCGTTGCCCACAAACACTACTAAATGGAAAAGATGGTGGTTGGTAGTTCTCTGCACTGACATTATTAGGGCAGCATGCAGCCATCAAGCAGAAAGCAGGGCGTCTACTCAGGGAAAGCTAGGAGGCTGTACAGTTATCTTCCACGGTGTAACTCTAAACTATACAACCTACTACCTCATCCCGAGACAACGTCATTCCCACGCTAGAAGCAAAGACTAGGAAACGTAACCATTTAAACGTCCATACATTAATAATAAACCGAGTCCTTACTATGTAAGAACTTTCAACGACATTATAAGAAAATGATCTTCCTTTTTACATAGCTCTAATACACGAAGCCACACTTTTAATTCCTCACTCTCATAATGGAATCATTTATGACTGAATAACAAATCACTAAGCAAAGCCTAGGAATTAAAAGCAGTAGCCGTCGTCCTTGGTCTTGTGATGAATGCACCAAGAGAATCTCTCTGAAACGACATAAACAAATGACTATAATCTCGCTATAAGATGGTTAAGGATGCTTTTTCTTTCTCTTATAAAGTTTCTATTCAAGCAATGCAAGCGTTCCTCATGGCGGTGGCCCTCTATTCATTAGCAGCCTGAATGCACTGTACATCATTAGGATATCTAAGAGGGCGTATAGTGGCTTGGAACTTTCCACAACGTGGCGGGTGTTGAAGAGGAGGGAAGGGCGTCACAGTGGCCTCGCAGACACATACCTGTAGACGCGAGCTTGTGCCCAGAGTCATCACAAGTTCGGATCTACGGGTTTGTGGCAGCTGGCAGTATCGCTCTGACCAGGCCAAAGCCTTTTCCTAGACCGTCCCACGAAGCGCAGATTTATGCAGTGCTAGAGTTGATGCGGTTGCAGTGCATGAAAGAAGAAATCGGCGTCACGTGAAGCAGCGTTTAGGTTAGGTTAGGTTACGCTAGGTTGCAGAACACAAAAGGATAAAAGTGCAGAAATGAGCTCCATCTGTTGATCTGATTTATAGAAGATATTCTCAGTTCCATAGCAACATACTCATGAAAAGACCTGGAAGCCCCTAAAGAAAGACAGAGTAGTGAGACAGATTTTACAACCATACAATCTATGCCTCTCAGGCAGAGCTGTCCAGAAACAGTATTGACAACTGCATGAAATAAGAAGAGAGAAGCTGTGCCATCCACCACAATGCTGTATATAATTAGTCTGATAAGCTACGCGAGTAAATTACCATAGATCTTTCCAAACAATTAAACTCAGCCCAGCCGTTAAATGAAGATCAAATAACTTTGATTTATCAGTGATGAACGTGAATGGCACAAATGTACCCTCCAAAAAACCCCTCCTCAGACACACAGTTACATTGTGTTAAGCCCTAAACCAAAGTTTATTATCTGTGTTAAGACTTTAGCTCTGATAAGAAATGATTTTGAATTAACTGAAAATGCAATGAGAGCGTTAAAAAGATTTTTGTCTTCATAAAAAAAAAACAAACAAAGCAATTAAAACGCTGAGGCAGAATCACACTTCAGTACAGGTAGCTGAGTAAACACAGCCCTGCTTGGTGAAACCGTTCACAAAGAGTCACGAAACAAAATCAAACAAGACGAGATAAAAACCCAGCATAAAGACAAGCTGGGATGTTGCCTCAACCCATTACGAACTATTGTTGCAACACCAGCATTTTCAATAAAGAAAAGTTGGATGTGGGCTGCTTGGGTGTGTCCTGGCAAATGAAAAGGTGTGTGACTGAGAGCTTTAATGATCAGCACATCAAGAGTCCTCCTGGAAGCTGTCTTAATTTCTCAAACTCCCTTCTCCTCTCTCCAGATTCATAGAATAAGATGAAGGTCATTATGAAAGGACACGGCCACATGTTAGCTGGATGTTAGCAAGTTGCTGCTAGCCTCAAAGCACTGCAGTGTGGCTGACATTTTCCAACCATACCAGACCAGATAAATGCCTCCAACCTTTCCTGAAAGATGAAAGGTTTCAGGAAACCATTTGTTGGTTAGAGGCCAACCAAAGTTTGGACAACAGAACACAGTTTCAAGGAGCCGGCCTTGCTAAGCAGCATGGTTAGCGTTTTAAACCAGTTAGCGTTTACCTGGTTTTTGATGTTGCAGTTTAGGGCCTGCCATGCTAGCCGACGTGACGGGTGCTGTGTTAGCGTCATACACCTGCAAACTCTGCACCAAAGACTTGCCTGGTTGGTATGGAGGCATGTAAGCACAGCAAGCTGTGTCAAGCTATGATTCATGATGAGCTGCCACTCCCTTAGAAAAATCAGATATAAACAATGAAGCTAATCATGAGTTTTATAAAGTGGGCAGCAGATATGTCAACTAATATTTGTCAGGTTTGTCAGGAGTCGAAACATACAATCTGGAACATCTTGGAATGAAAATGAAGGGTTAGTGGGTTGGTGCAGTGTTAGCCAAGTGCTTTGCAAATCAGACCAACTCAGATTTCACATTCAAAATGCTGCTCCATGGAGAATGCTGTCGAATGATCGATCCTTGGTCAGTAGTGCTGTATTATGTGGCCAAAAAAAAGCATAGAGAGACACAACAAGCAAAAAAAAAAGTAAATCTACAGCAACATTTGTTTATTGAAGTGTTTCTGCGGAATCTGAGATGGAAAACCTTATTTAACATCTGGAGATGAGAAGTATCTGAGCAGTCTTAAAGGCAGAGATGCAAACCTTTGGGAAAATACATTATAATTATTGTTTGGATTTTTGTAATTTTATTTGTGTATTTTTGATTAATTTCTTTTTATTTTTGAGATCTTATTCCGATCTCGACAGCGACGGCGAGAACTTCGAACGAGCGAAAATGCTGGACCAAATAACAAATACGGCGCGGTTGAAAAAAAGAAAAACGTTTTATGTCGGACTACCCTGAAACGAAAAAGAACAGCGCAAAATGAAGAAGAGGGAAAAGGCATAAGAAAAAGGAGCGTACCGGCGGAGGACGGGCGTTGGGAATGGCGCTGACCGGTGCGGGGTCCGAATAGGAGCAGCCACAATCTTCTCTTGGCGGTAACATGGAGGCCGGCTTGGGGTGCAGGCTAGGCCGATTCCGTTGCCAAAAAATGAAAAAGAAGTAAATAAACAAACAAAAAAAGAAATCTGGAAGAAGAAAAGGGACACATCACATTAGCACAAAGCCAAAAAAAGGGTTTACTCACAAAATCAAACCATTTAATACTCAGACAGGTCCAGACATGAATGGGGAGCGTACAGAGAAAGCTATGACCGCAAAGTCCCGGCGCTAGATCAACAACCGAATATGGCCAAGTCATTGTCAGAAAAAGGCTGAAAAAAAAAAAAAACAGTCCTGTCCCTTCGGCCACCCTCCCGTGCGGCGGCTCTCATCCACGTTTTTTACCAGCAGAGGCAAGAAAGCCCCGAAAAAACAGGTTTCTGAAAAAAGGTTCCGTGGAAGAGGGAGAGAGGAGAGAAGGCGGAAAAAAGAAAAGGTCGAACGCGGTGAGATGTGGTCGAGGAGGAGTTTCACCACTGCCCAGGCTACAGGGAAAGTGGAATTTGTGACCAAGCAAAGGAAAGGGTGGTGTTTTCTTTTTTTTTTTTTTTTTTTTTTGGCGCTTCGCTCTGCTCGAGTTTTTTGGATCACAGCAGGGTCCTTGGCTGCGGTTCTGACTCGCCTCAACGGTGCCAAAATGTGCACGATTTCCCCTTTTGTCTTTAACTCCCAAGCATAAAACTTAACGGGGGATAACAACAACAACAACAACAAGAAAAAGATGCTTCGGACAGAGAGGGGAAAAAATCAGAAGCACAAAGGGAAAGTTTGGGACATAGGGAGAGAGATACTGAGACGAGAAGGGGAGAGAGAGAGTGAGAGCGTGCTACACAAAATAATAGAGGCTTAACAGAAGATTCTGACTGAGGTAAAAAAAAAAGAGAGAAAAGAAAAACGAGGCAGAAATGCTGAAAAGAAAAGAAAAGAAAAGAAAAAGTAAAGGACTGAAAAAAGGACTGCTTTCACACCGGATTTCTTTTTCGGCAAATATGCCAACGTCTCCCTCTCAGGCGAGCTGCACCGTCTCTCTCTCTGTCACTCTCTTTCTCTCTTGCTCTCTTTCCCTCTCCCTCTCCCTCTCCTCCTCCTTCCCTTCCAGCCTGCATCCAATCCAAGCCACGTAGAGACACAGAGAGAGAGAGAGAGAAAGGTGCACTTCCTTAGCCTCATCAAAATGGCTGAGGCCGAAGATTATTTTGATTATTTTCTCTCTCTCTCTCTGTCTCTGTCGCCCACTCTCTTTCTCTCTATCTCCCTGAGCTCCAAAAAGATCCACACAGTGCAGAAAAAAAAAATATATATTTTTTTTGCATTCCCCACAGAAAGCCACACTAAATACCCACAATTAATTGTGTTTTGTCTCCTGTCCCCTCCATCTCTCTCTGTCCATCTGTCTGCTCATCTGTCCGTCTGTCTGTCATGGTCTCAATGTCTATTTGCTTGTTTACATGGCCATCTAAATCCAGGCACTGGCACAGGCTGCCCAATGCTCCCTCTGTCTGTCGACTGTGTGTGTGTGTGTGTGTGTGTGTGTGTGTGTGTGTGTGTGTGTGTGTGTGCGTGTGTGTGTCAGTCGGTCACAGTCTGGCTGCCCATCCACCTCTCTAGACGCTGAAATAGAGTCGAGTGCTCCCGTGTCTCTGCCCTAGTCTCCTTTTCGCACTTCTTGCAGTGTCATACTTTTCATTACGATCCGAGGGGCTTTTAGTTTGACTGGTTTGGCTGCGTGTGGTCTGTATCACAGGTTCGTGGTGGTTTCCTCTCAATATGGCTTCCCACCACATCCATGACTTAACATGCCTGGGGGACGCCTTTCATTGCAGCACATTCTGCAGACATCATGTTGTGCAACAACATATACATTCCCCTGCTTCCCTCTTAAAATCTTAACGTATTTGAAGTACATTTATTAGTACTTCCATTAATTCATGAATTAACCTTAGAACTCACAGTTATCACCGACGACAACATCATAATAATTAACATTTTATTACGGTTTATAACATTATCATGGTATGAAAATGATAGATGGATGTGTCAGAAAATGGATTTATAGAAAAGGGTTCTGGATGCCATTTTCTAATAACAATATCATGATGGCGGTTATCCACATCACCGATGTCTTTCCTGGAAAAAAAACACTGGTTTTTTGTACAATGGCTGGATGTCTAGAAGTTGTCACTGATTTCTCCTAAAGCCGGTTGCTAGAGCCATCAATTAAATTAAATTTATTTCATTTTTATTTATATAGCACTTTTTAGAACCAATGTTGTCAAAAAGCAGCTTTGCAGAGTCTAGGTCCAAGCCCCTAGTGAGCCAAAGGTGACAGAGGTGAGGAAAAACTCCCTCAGAAACACTCAGAAAGTTGTGGTTTTGAATCCCAGGACCGCTAGTGGCACCACTGATGTGCCCTTGAGCAAGGTACCCTCCCCACACACTGCTCCCCTGGTGCTGTGTTCCTGGCTGCCCTCTCCTTCACTTGGTGAATGGGTTAAATGCAGAGAAAGAATTTTGTGATGTTCACACTGTAGTGTGTTCACATATAAAAGAAAGGTCACCTTACAAGAGGAACAGCATTCTCCACCAAAGCTTTAGCACGCATGCTAACAGTGAATCTGCAACCATTACTTATAAAGGTGCTCCAACCAGTAACACACTAACAGCTGTACAAATATCAAATGATACTGCAGTTATACTGTACAGTAACTTCTAAAGGGACAGACTGTTCTCGTGAATATACCTCATGACTGAATACTGGCATGTCTACTGATAAAGGGTAAAGGGCTGACACTCTTATCCAGAGCGACTTACAGTCACTAGTTACAAGGACAGTCCCCCTGGAGCAACTGAGGGTTAAGTGTGTTGTTCAAGAACACAATGGTAGAAAGTGTGTGTGTGTGGGGGGGTGTAGATCTGGCGACTTTGTGGTATGCATGCCTGATAATATAGGGATCATATCTATATCGGCAGGGAGTTGTATACTTGCAATTTACACTGGACAGACAACCACTGCAAAAATGTTTTATCTATTATAGGTGCAAGTATTGAACTGAACAGAAGTGCTAACAATATTACTCCTAATTTCCAAATAAAAATATTGTTCCTTAAAGCATTTTAAAGGAAATGACAAAACATCAGAATAAGAGAAATGAGTTTTACAGAACTTGAATAATTCAAAGAAAACAAATCTCTTGTTCACTCTTAAACAAAATGGCAATAATTACCTTTGATGAACTTCTAGTAGTGTTTTACCATCGAACTGACTTTTCCTCATTAAATAAGATGTGATTCAGGTGATCACTAATCAGTACCTCATAAAGCAGAATGAGTTGCTTGTGTAGGAATTTAACAGACACTGACATGGAATGGTTGTCGTACTCATAGAGACGCTGATTTAAAAATAAATAGAAGTGGTCTTTGTTTTTTCCAGAGATGTACTGCACTTATTATTAATAGTAATAGAAAATAATAAAAAAATAATTACAGACTTTAACATAATGTAAATCAAATGACAATAATAACTCTATAGTAAGGGTTACACCCTTGATCCTGATATCAAGCTGGCCTTGAAACCAACATTTAAAGCTTTTTAAGCTCTTTAAAGCTTATTTTTACAGATTCTTGTTCACTGCAAAGGCAAGCCCAGTGAATGTCAATATAGTGAGGGGATAAATTATGGTCCACTTTTCTGGAAGCCAAAATATGTCCAAAATGTCATAAGAGATGAAATCAAAGATGGGAGACCAGGGGCATGAGGACCTCTCACCACCTCCACTTCAGTGTGAATGAATGAACAGATTTGGCTGCTGATCCTCAACGTCTGCCCCTCACCTGCCCTGCATGCGCCAATGCCAAGCTGCAAAAAGCCCCCCCCCCAGCAGAAGGGGCGAACAAAGAGGGTATCGGGACAGAGGGCAAAATCCCAAACAAAATGTGAGGGAAAACACCACACAACTGAGGCTCTGACTTGGGCTGCACAAAAAAATTGTGATTAAAATCCCAGGATTGCTAGAGATCTGAATTGATTCAATGTAATTCAATTCAACAACATCCTATATATTTGTCACTCACATTCCACTTTGCTGCCTTGAGGCTGGGCCACGTTGGTTATAGCCTCTGATTTAGTTTAGTTAGAAATACTTATCTGCATATCGCTATCTAGATTGTTAAATTAATTTTGCAACTGAACAGCCTCACAATCAAGTACTTTAAACGCCAACAAGTGCATCCTATCAGGCTCTTAATAGATATAAGTTAATTTGGGTATATTGGATACATTAGTATCTTACATGATATGTTATGATTTAAATTCAATTGTACTTTGCATTTATATAGTACTGCTATATGAACTAGATTGCAATAGCATTTGATTTGCAAACACTTTAAACAAATAAGAAGCTTTTTAACAACAGTGTCCCTTTAACACAGTTACACAGCTGCAGTTCAAATATTTCTGTAAATCTCAACTTAAACATTAATGTAATCAAATCAAATATAAAACCAAAGCTATTTGCATTGCAGGGCATTCACACGTTATCTAGTTTGTTATAGAAACACAAGTTACCCTCAGAGTCCAGAACATTGTAGCAAAGGGGAACCAACTCCAAATGAAAGTCTATGTATCTGAATTCAGTGTCATTAAAGTCCCTGTTGGTCTAATGGTCATGGGTCCCATTACATTTGTACATATTGTATATGTTGACTTTTGGACACTTGAATCGCCCATCATAAGAATTTATACGATTTTAGACATAAGTTTCTTCTGAAATCAAGAATAATCATAGAGAATCTGTCCACTCTTTGCTGCTATACTCTTCTGGGAAGACCTTACACTATGGTTGGAACAACGCTGTGACGATTTGATCGTGTTCAGCCACAACAGTAGGTACTGATGAATAGTTCTGGAATGTGGGGAGGGGGGGTGTGTGGAATCATTATAGCAGTTGCAAAGGGGTTCCAACTCCATATTAAAGTCTATGTATCTGAATGCAGTGTCATTAAAGTCCCTGTCGATGCAATGGTAAGGCGTCCCAATACTTTTGTCCATGTAATATGGGATGCCAAAAAGGATATTTAAAAAAAATTATAAAAAATAATTGACAGTGTTGAGAAAATAATAACACAATAGTAACACGTTAATGTGCCCACCCCTAGAATATATACACACATATAGTGTTGTCACGGTACCAAAATTTCGGTATTCGGTACCAATACCAGTGAAAATCCACGGTTCTCGGTACCAATTTCAGTACCAAAGCAAAACACAAAAACATGATTTGAACAAGCTATTTTTATTAATAACAAACAATAATTAAACAAACGACT
>JBBIGB010000084.1:8018199-8033143 GCA_037577075.1 Alestopetersius hilgendorfi
GAGAGAGAGAGAGAGAGAGAGAGAGAGAGAGAGAGAGAGAGAGAGAGAGAGAGAGAGAGAAAGAGAGAGAGAGAGAGTTAAGCAGGTTTAATCATGTTTAATCTGCAACACAACTATTAGAAACTGGACATAGTGGAATGCCCTTTAAGATTAATCCAGAATTAATTAAACATAAAGGAGGCTAAAAAATGATGCAATAAACAGATGGAGTACAGCTGTAAACTACACCTATTAGCAAATTTAAGTGGCCCCTTATAGTCACATATGTAAAATTCTGTATTTAACCCATACACCAAGTACAGAAGTGGACAGCCAGCACCTGTTGAGCATTGTGTGGGGATGGTACCTTGTTCAAGGGACCTCAGAAGTGCCACTACCAGCCCTGAGATTCAAACCCACAACCTTCTGATCGCAGAGGCAACTCCCTAACAACCAAAAAGTCCTATACAGACCCTTTCATTACTGAAAAGTCTTCAGCCTGGACAACAGACCTAAAGGACTACATGCAGTAAATGCTTTTAAAGTGAACTATATACTAATTAAAATACAGGCTCCTGCACACAAACAATATGTCTAACAAATAGGCATTAATGACTGAGCCATGGATGCAGAATTCCATAATGGATCATTTTTATGCAGTGTTATACAGTATATGGGTGTAGAACCTTAATTATTAGTCCTCAACTATAACAACTTTATCAACTAACTACAACTTTAGCCACTTAGATGTTTAAGGGAGGTGAAAAGGCAGTATCTGACATGTCGCAGGTATCAGTGGTAGAATGTGATTTGTTATCCATTCCGCTAGGTTAGCGGACAGCTTCCACTAAATGAGCTGCTTTGTTCTGTCCATCAGACTTTAAATGAAATATTAGTAAGCCTTATGGATTAAACATGTCTGAACCAAATCAGGTCTGTAGAAGCACAAATTTAATTTAAATTATGAACAGATTACATGTAGTAACCTTATGATGTCGGTGCTCACAGCCATTGTAAGGTCTGGGATGTGGTTTTAATGACACATTCTGAAAGGCAACTAGTTTGACCTCTGACCTTAGCATAGGCTTGAGCACGGTCTCCAGGGAGATCTTGATGTCCAGCTCGTAGGCGCAGGAGAACTCCACGTTGATGGTCTTGTCACGCGTCACCACGTTCCCCGTGTTATTCACGCTCTCGATCCACACTGTGTTCTTGTACATGATGTGCGTTCCATTCGACTGAACATATACATAAACATATACAGACACATAAACACACAAACGTACCATTTAAGAGGTTTAGAACTGAAGTACTTTGTTAGAGTCGATGCCATGGCAGAGTGCATAGTGACTGCATTATGGGAAACAGTCATTGAAAAGAGGCTGAAGAACAAATTACCTTTCAAATCCATAAAAACATTTACTGAGGAGACTTTATTGACAAGACCCTTATTTTAAGATCTCTGCTTATCCGTTAGAGGGACGGACTGCAAGTTCAAAAAGATCTCAGCAAGTTCTGGTTCTGACATATATCATATTTTTCCTTCAGACTGACTCCAATGCTTTCAAATACTTCAGTGATACATCTGGCACTTTGGTATTCTATATTTCTCTGGTTCTTCAGAGGTCCCTGATTGACTGTGTTAGGTAGGAGTTAAGGGGCAGTATGTAAGATGCAGGTTGGAGCTAAACACAGCTGGAAAGAGGATCTACAGGAGTGGGGTTGGTGACCACTGTCCTAGTGGTACCTAATCAGCTGGCAGGTTTACTCATACATTTGTGGATCCACCATAGCCAATTAAGTTCTAACAGATAATTAGATTGACTGCAGACGTTTAGCTGGAATTTGGCACCTCTTCTGCTCCTACAGAACACACAACAGACTCATAAGACATCAGGTTGAAAAAGCTTATTAAAAAGATGGCTGTCAATGTTGTTGTTTAATTAAAAATAATCAGCTTGTGAAAGGTAGGGTGGCGGTGGCCTAGTGGGTAGGTTACTTCCCTCTGGACCAAGAGGAATCCTACCTTCAGAAAACCACCACTGGGTTTCTGAGCAAGACCCTTAAACCCAAGCTGCTCCAGGGAGACCGTCCCCTGTAGTTAGGGAATGGAAGCCGCTCTGGATTAAAGCGTCTACTAAATGCTGTAAATGTAACATGTTCAGCCATCCTTAACCATAAATGGGCTGGTAAGAGCCAAGAAGTTTGTGCACCCTTGAGGGTAGGGAATTAGAAGGAGGCAGTCAGCTTTTTGCTCATAAAACCAATGCATGTGAGTCACCAAACACTGGTTTCTCATGAAAATGCATCTATTTCAGTGAGGCGCCAGAGGACCTAACACTCAGGAAGACTGTTTCAGTCAAACACTGTCAGAATTCAGGTTAATACTAAAGAACACAAAGCAAGTGTGTCAAGTAAAGCACTGGAGGCATCGTGCTGTGTCACCAGGTGCGGGCTGGCAATCTGCGCATTCCAGTGCACAGTGGTGGCGGTCCAGTGCACAGCTGCCGGACCAAGATCCGGCCGAGATGCACTCGAAAGCAAGGATGAGTCAAGTGTTATATTGGATGATGTAGTTAATTTAATTTAGTCCAGGCTAATAACAGGCTGTTTTAAAATCGTTGCCATGACAATGGGTCAGAGAACGAGTGGCTGCTGCTTCATATTGATGCTTGCTGGCTGTCTTGTGGAAAAATGCTACTGAGACAGCCACCTTAATGCCACTGCTTTGGTTGAGGCTTTGGACATTTTTTTGAGGAGACTTTGTTAAATACTGGTTATGAAACACTGGATCACTGCTCTTGAGCAGTGTGATAGTTTCCCTACTCAAACACATTCACCAAACCTGGCAACAAGTGAGCTGAGCCAGGTGTGTTTGAGCTGGAAATCCCCAATCTGTGCTGGACACAGATCCTCCAGGACCAGAGTGGGAGAACCTCTGCTCTAGAGACTTCCTCTAAAGAGGGTGCTTCACCTGCACTATGGAGCCGCAGTGTCCTTTTGTGTTGTTTATGCGGAAGGAGATGAAGTCTTCACCCTCGATACCAGGACAACGCTGGTCATTAATGCGTACGTCCTCCCTCTCAAAGCCCAGCTGGAAGAGACGACACTTAGAGATGGACACCTCCATCTGAGCGTGTTTGCATGTTACCTCGGCCTGGATGATGTCATCCTCGCCTTGACGATGAAAAAGAAAAGGAAAAGGACACTTGAACAGCAACCTGATACACACAGTATCCTTCACTGGCTTCGTACGTATTCATAGTAACAAGGCTGGACATGTTTGAGTCCTGACTCATTCATCCAGCATAATGACTAAAGCTTCATATGCCTTCTTGACTAATTTCAGCCCCACTTAGCAGACAAATATAGCTACATTGGCAAGATATAATAACAGGCAATCAATTCATTGCTTCTGACAAAACAGCATCTCCACACTTATTTTATGATGTATATGTGTTAGTGACAGTCTCTCATTTCTTTCACTTATTTAGGTGTAGAGTAGCTTCTACTTGGGATATGGACACATGCACCTTCTCCTCCTACCATCTTACCAATTTCAGTGCTTGGCAGCTCTGGACAGCCACACAGGTCTCCCCCATTCTCCTGTTCACACGTGTTATTCGTGCAGATCTCTCCAGCACAGGGGTCATAGATCCATTCTGCTAAAGACAGGTCCAGGCACAAAGTTAGCACACACACAAACAACAAATTGTTCAGACAACAGCAAACATACATTGATAAGCTTGGAATCACTTAATATTAATATTTCTGAGTAGTAACGCCCACAATGTAGATTCTAGTCTGGCGATCATATGAGAATACACTACCAGTCAAAAGTTTATGGACACCACAGGTTTTAACCTCTTTTCCACGTATTTCATGAAGAATTTTATTCTTGTTAAGAACTGGAAAGTTGAGTGAGCAACTACACATGTAAACATGTCAAGTAAAACAAGCTTCCTTTATAAAGTAAAAAAAGAATTCGTAACAATCCATGTCTGATATTAACTGGCTGTGGGGGGATGCAAAGTCACATTCTAGACTGTCTTTAATTCTAGACTGTCCTGTCTTTTGGTTGTAAATTAAATACAATATGTAACAATTGCAAATATTATTGTATACTATTTATAAATCAGTAGTGATAAATTAAAAATGTGACATTTATTGGCTATTAAAGTACTCAAATGCAGAAAGTACTCAAAATTCTGAGTAAATATTAAGTGAGTAACATTCAAAGGTAGAAAATCTTACGTTTTTACGGGGTATTTTTGGTACTCTTTGGTAATCTTGTTTTTTACCCTGAATGACAAAATGATGGGTTCTAATTATCTGTGCCAAGACAATTAATATTATTAAAAACAGTGGTTCCAAACATTTGAATGGTAGTGTTGAAAGTATATTCCGTCAGTCAAGCTACCCTTCCAAACTACCGCTTGCTCCTGCCCCCCTCCCTGTGGGCCCCCTCCTGTCCTGTAGGTGGCAGCATGCCCTTACAGCAGTTTTCCTGGGCAATCCACTTGGTGGTAAGCGTCCCAAAGGAGCGACAGGCCTCGGCGTAGGCGGCCATGGAGCCGCACACTTGGGCCTTGCGGTGGTTGTAACAGCCGTCCAGGTAGCAGGACTGGTAGAAGGGCCCAGGGTCCAGCAGGCCGTGGCATGGCTGGAAGAAGCCCTTCAGCTGGGTGAGTTTCAAACAGCTGTCCTCCCCCTGCAGGTCCAGGACAGCCGTGTTGTCACAGGACTGAGCCAGGGCCACATACTGAGTCTCATCACAACTTCAAAGATGTGGAGGAGACAGTGAGAGAGAGAAATTTTGAGAAATAGAAAGACAGACTTATGCCATTGTCCTTGTGAGATAACCTTGTATGCCGTTCAAATGCCAATAGAATTTCTCCTCTTAATTTGCTTTCCAAAATTTCTTCCAATTATTAAGAAAGGGTCACAGAGTGTAAAGGGTTTTGTTAAGACAGAAGCAGTCATGGTTGAAGTGGAACAAATCTGATTTTTTCACCCAAGTGTGAAGCACCTGATCAGTCTACATAAAAATCTTAATTTTATAAATAAGATTTGAACCACTTTTGTATATGCATACATATCTCACTTGTGACCATGTGCCTGTTGTGAGAACATTTCATCCCTTTCTTTTTACCCATTTATAAGTTACACTACATGGACGATTGTATTGGGACACCTGACCATTACGCAAACAGGGACTTCAATGACATAGTATTGAGATACATAGACTTTCTTATGGAGCTGGTCCCCCTTGTGCAGCTATAACAGCTTCCCCTCTTCTTGGAAAGTTTTCCACATGATCTTTGCAGTTTCTGTGAGAATTTGTCCGCATTCATTCTGTAGAGCATTTATGAGCCCTGGCTCTGATGTTGGACGAGAAGGTCTGGCTCCATTCCAGTTAATCCCAAAGGTGTTGGATGGGCCTAAGGTCAGGGCTCAGTTTGGGCCAGTCCCAATACTTTTGTCCATATATTGTATGGGGAATTGAAGTGTTTGTCGCCATCCTACCTAACCGAAGAGAGCAAGGTCAGCTATGTCGATGGTCTGTGGTACTGAACTCGCAATAGAGTCAGAGCTTAAACAGCACCACAGACTTTGTGAACATAGCCTGAGAGAGTGGACAAGAGAAAGAAGGAAAGTTTGCGAGAGAAGGGAAAGAGAGAAGATTAGAAAACTGAGAGTGGGAGACACACCTGTTCTGCATGCCATTGGTTTTCCAGCTCTGGGCAAGCTCCAGAGCACTAACAGCAGGTTTGCCACGGGAGGTGATGTAATCATCTGTGGGGTCACCATTAAAATTTCCACAGAGACCACACACTTTGTTCTGCAGCCTTGGTCCCATGGTGATGCTGAGCGTGTTAAAGCGGTTGTACCGAACCTGGATGTCTTGGGGCGTGTCAATAACCAGAAAACCTTCAGATGTGGATACTCGGGTCATCAAACCTGTTACGAAAGGCACAGAAACGGGTGTTCCATTTACCTGTGGAGAGAAAAAGACAGAAAGGCATGGAGACAAGGAGATAAAGTACGACGATGGGCATGAACAGAACAGTCCACATATCAATTTACACCCTGGCCTCAAAGTGTTTATAGCAGCAATAACGCTCATTGCTTTCTAGGCCTTCCTAATGATTTCTGGGAATAAAAAAATGAAATGCTTCCTTTTTTTTTATTACAGTTTGTGTAAACTCTGCATTTATTATACTCTTTTTTTTATAGCAGCAACTCTTTTTAATTGTGAAGATTTGGGTTGAACCTTGGGTTAAGATCTTAAAATGTTTTTTCTTTGCCTAAGTAGATTCGGCCAGTATAAATCTAAACACCTTTCAATTACCAAAGGTGTCCCACAAGGGTCAGTTTTTGGTCCAAATTTATTTTCAATTTAATTTAATGACATTGTCTTAACTGTAACAAAATCCCCTTTATCTGAAATGATGACTTCCAATCTCATACTTTAACTGACTGTCTATCACTCTGAAAACAGTTGCTTAGTGACCAGATTGAAGCAACAATCTTTCATTTATATATAGTTGTACATCCCATAAATCATATATCAGTATTGACATCCTCCAGTTAGGGTCTCTCTTAGCCAATGAGAGAGCACCATAAATCAATATTCCATATTTTTTTTTATGCCAAAGTGTAGATTTGCAGAGTTCGCAGACCTTGACGGTGTTGCCGGAAATAAGGATGTTCTCTTCATTGATGTAGAGGTAAGCGTGGGAGATGGTGGTGAGGTTAGGAGTGCTCCACTTGTCGAAGTTGGCGATGAGCTGGAAGGAGAGCTCTGGAAGCTTGTGGCAGATGGTGGACAGGACAAAAGAGCAGGAGGCAGGCAGGCGGAGGGAGGCACCATCAAAGGTGCGGAAGACCCCACCACCAGAGGCGACGCAGTGCTGGTTGCGGCGTGCAAAGCAGCCCCGGACACCGTGGCGCAGTGCACACTCTTCCTCTGCCTTGCAGCGACGTGGGTCACACTGAATCAGGTTCCGGCCAATGCACTGGCAGCGCTTGGTGCAGTCACTGTTCCAGAACAACTGCTTGGGCTGTGTTTAAGGAAGGTGGGGAGAGAGAGAGAGAGATTGTACTGTGAAACACAGGATGTCTGGAACATGCTATCTGGTGCAAGGATATGATTCTTAGATTCCGAGGAACCTATTGCGATCACTCTTGACTGCACAGTGAGGAGGGTTTTTTAAAAGCTCCAAGTAAAGCTTCCTTACTGGAACCTCACTTGGACCCTCAACACCATGTGCCTAGCTGAGAAATTCCAGCAACGACCTCCACATTTCCATCCTCGCTACTTTCTAAAAGGGGCCACGTTTTGAAACTGCACAGTCTCAGACCTTACAATGGATTGTGAGGACTGCTGAGGAGATCTTTGGCACCTCTCTAGCCTCCATGGACACCTACATCCTATAGTCCTGCATCCACAAGGCTACCAGAAAGGACCCCTCCCACCCCACTCATGGACTTTTCATTCTTTTCTTATATTTCTAAAGGTACTGGAGAACCTAGAGTTTGTAACAGCTTCTACCTCCAGGTTCTGAATACTGTTACCCCAAACACTTTCTAGTACACACCACTGCATATCTGTGCCTAAATTCTTTTAAAGGGTCTATATGCAACTCCTTTACCCCAGTATTTCACTGTTATCAGTTGTTTGCACTATTTCCATAGGCTGGCCTGAACAGCATTTCCTAGACTTTGATTACTAGTTGATATTTTCAAACCAAATCTGTTTATGCTTTGTATTTAACCACATTCATATTTGTGCTCATTTTATAGTTCATGTTAGCATCAAAATATTTTTGGTATTTTGCACATGTATACATCCATTTTTACAAGGAGGCCAAGAGAAATATTACATTTCTAATCTATATTAGTGGTGGTAAAGAAGTAAACAACAGAAATCTCTTAAAAGGTTTGCTTAGTGACACATTTAAACCATTCACCAGGTGAAGCAGTGGGCAACCTGCGACGCAGTGCCCGGAGAGCAGTGTGTGGGGATGGTACTTTGCTCGAGGGAACCCCAGGGGTGCCCTGGGCGGTACTGGGATTCAAACCCACGACCTTCCGATCATAAGGGCATTTCCCTAACCATCCGACCACCAGCTCTTTGTGTTTTATCTGGTGTCCTTTTTAATACTGCACACTGTTCACATTGTCATGTATCTGCACTTCATGTAGTCCAGCGTAATGTCCTGATATTGCACCATTTCAATGTGCTGACGTTGCATTTCATCCTAATGTACGTCCTGAGGAATGACAAAAGACCAAAATGACTTGACCTGAATTTGCCATTGTGTTTCCTACCCTGAAAGGAACCCCAAATATAGTTATGGAGCCATTATGTATATGTACCAATTAACATTGCTATCTTACTGACTAAATGATCACACTTGACTCCAACCACCTTGAATTATAAAACCAACAACTCAAAACAATATATACATTTCTGACGATTGTCTGAAATACATTTTTATACATTTTATACATCGCCAGAAGTTACTTGTGTGCAGATTGTTACAGTATCAGCTTCCAATATTTGTTACCTACCTTAACCTGAGTTGATATTTTGAGAACTGCTACTTTAGCAGTAACCATGTAAAATGATGTAGCTCAGTACAACCTCAGTCCTAAGCCCTCTCTCACCTCATAGTACTTGCCATCAGTGTAGCAGCCACAGTTCTGGTTGAGGATGCAGCTCTTGCCATTGAGCACATAGCCCTGGTCACACTGGCAACCCTCCACGCAGTGCTGGTTACAGTCCCGCTGGCCCCGCGCTGGCGCACACTGGGGCTGGCATGCTACCATACAGCTCGAGTAGTGACTGTTTGCAGGGCACGAGAATACTAGACACATGTTCACAGAAGGAGCAGTTAGTGCACATTCAGTATTTCACCAGAAATATGAAGGAATCTTAATGGGCTGCAGTAGGTCAAGGAAACTGCATTATTCATATTATTCAAGATGTATAATGTTTAATGCATGCAGATGTTAAAATAGGCCTTCTTAAAGCAAATACTGGAGGTCACTGTAAATTTAAAGCACATTATCACAGTATTAGTGGCCACTAAAAAAACACCTTGACGGTGTATGTTTTTGTTTTGTTTTACAGTTTGTAGTTAGAAAGTAGATGTGGGTCATAAAGTGGCCAGTGAGTGGAAGATGCTGCTATCAAAGCAGATGTAAAAAACCTGTTATTATGTGATGTGAGCGGAAGCTGAGTGTGTTCCTCACCACAGGGAGTGGAAGTCCTCCAGCCAATCACAGGCACTCCCTGTGTCTGACACGTACTGGCATAGATCTGTAGCCAATTACAGATAGTGTCTCTCGCCCCCTGGTCCACACATGTGTCCTGGAGGCAGCTCTGGTAGAAGTACGCTGGTGCCACTTTGCTGTGGCACCGGGCAAATACACCTCCACGATCAATAATAAGTCCACACAGCCTCACTGCCTCCGGTTCCACATAGACATACAAGCCCTCAGCCAGGTGGAAACGGTTGCCTGGGTTTCCATTGTCGATGTCAGTTCCGGCCACGGCGTCCATCGTCTGAGCTACGGCGGGGCCATCAGCTGCTAGGCCTCTTTCAACCAATCCACAGCGAGGACAGGAGTCACCACACCCCACCTGGCAAAAAGTGTCACGGTCTGCCCAAGCCATGCCCCATTCGCTTACACTGAGGGCAGGGCCAGAGACCGGCATTCCCTGGCACATTCCACAGGTGGCGTTAAAGAGGCTCCGAGGCAGAGAAAGCAGCAGCAGGGTATTCCAGTCAAAGGCCACCTAAAGAACAGAGAGGATTATAAATGGACTTTGACCACGCCAGCAGACCATGTTTACTTTACATGAGGACGTAAAGTTAAAGATCCACCATTTGGGCAAATGTTGGTGCTTTGTAAATGTTGGTTTGTGATGCTACTCCACCTTCAGTCCAAAGTCAGTCTCCACCAGTAACTGTAAGCCCAGGGTGTATATGTTGACTTTCCCAGGGCCCAACTTCAGAGGCAGATATAAACGCTCCTTATTTACCTTGTAGGAAAAGAGACAGACAGACTTACAATAGGCCATTTTTTTCTCATTTCTGTTTACCATATTGCTCCACTTGTCCAGCAGTGTTTTCTAGAAGGGCAGTAGTTCCCAGACTGCATCTCTCCATTTCTACATCATTTCTCTCCCCACCATCCCTTTCTCCCTCTTCTGATCTTGCATTACAGAGAGTCTTTGTAAACAACCATCTCCATCTTTCCTCTCTTCTCCCTATCTTTATTTGATCTAAAGTTTTTCAGATCTTTAGATGCTGTTGTGAACCTCTTCCAACCATCACTCAAATGTGTGCTTTCTCTGTTTGTGTTCCAACTTGTTAACAGGCAGAGACTGAAATCAGATATTCCTCATGTTCTCAACATGGAATGTGTTCTTTTGTCCCTGGCCCCCGTCTCCTTTATTAAAAATAACTTTTTGTCATAAGCATGAAGTCTTTGACCTTCAAAAAATGTAAATTATACATTAAAATTACAGATAAATTATTGATTATGAAATATCTAGCCTTCAAGAGAATCTGTACCACAGACATTTTACGTCATTTTTCACAGGTGTGGTGGCTTTCTGAATCCCGTGGCTCTTTTCTTTGCTCACACTACAGATGTGTGGCATATTATGTGTTTAAATATACATGATTTTTCCCAAAATGTTGGCTTGAACTGTTCAAGATATTAGCAGCCCAGAGTTCTGCTTCTCCTCACCGTGACTGTATGTTTAAAGCTTCTTGACACCTCAATTTCGTAACCGTAGACCTCCATTACAAAGCCTCGCACCCAGATGGCCTGGCCCGTGTCCCTCTCCTCATTTCGAACTGAGAGCTGGAACCGAGGCAGCCCCCCTGGACCCATCTCTGCACTGAAGTCCACATCCAACCCTGTGTCTCCATCATCCTCAAAGCCCCCACAATCTGTAGTGACCAAGCGAAGTGTGCAGCTGCTCTGAAGGTCAAATGGGACACCTCCAAAGGGCAAGAAGTGGCCATATCCAGCGACCACACACATGGCCTCAGTCCGAGGCTGGCAGAAAAACAGCCCCTCGTTCTCTTGGCAGTATTCCTCTGGCTGGCATGGGGAGAAGGTGCAGTACACGCTGTTGTCGGTCCCATTGCAGAAGCAGCGCTCTTGGCATTCCCAGTCAGTCCAGAAGGTCTCATTGGTGGCCAGTTGTCGGCCAAGGTAAAAGCAGCCACAGTCACTGCGGGCCACACAAAGTCCATCACGGAGGGCAAAGCCCTCCTCACACTGGCAGCCTTCAGAGCAAGGGAACGGGCAAGGTTCCTGTGGCTCATCCAGGTTCTCACAGGTCAGTGGGCAGGCAGTAGTGCATTCATCAAAGTGGCTGTTTTCAGGGCATGGCAGAGCTAGAGAGGAGAGACAGAACAGAAACATCAAAATCACTAAAACACTAAGAACTCACTGAGATAACACTGGTTTTTGAGTTCTTACGGCAGTTGGTAGCACTTCTCCAGGGCCCGAGGTTGATCTGGGCATCTTGACACGCAGAAGCGTAGGCCTGCAGGGAAGAGCACAAGGCCGACCGGTTGCCCTCCCTCACACACATATTATACAGGCAGTTCCTGAAGAAAGGTGAGGGGCTGACTGCTAAATGACAAGCAAGGAAAGAGCTGTTCCCTGGGTCGTTGATGTTGCCGCAAAGCCAGGGACTCTGGTATAACCGCAGGTCTGTACACATGCGGTACAGGTCATCACAGTCACCATTGCATGTCAAGTCATCTGCAATAGCCCTCCAGCCCTCAATGAACTGGTCAGCAGTGTCAGCCTGCCTGCCGCTTGGCAGACGGAAGTCATCAGCAGGGTCTCCATTGAAGAAGCCACAGAGTCCGCAGGTGGAATTGTAGAATAGGGTAGAGAGGGTGAGGTTCAGGAAGCCTTGACGGGAGTAACGAGCACGAATTAGACCAGTCCACTCCACTACAGTAGCATTACTGGAAGCACGGTACACCATAAGAGGTTCTAGTGGGTGGACGTATGGAAGGATCACTGGTTCACCATTTAACTAAAGAGAGAGTGGAGAAATGTCATCATTATGTAATCACGGGCTCAGCTAAATTCACTTGTGCAGTATGAGATCAAACTGGTCACTCATGAGCCACAAAATACATGTGTAAAGTTTATAGAAGGCAACAAGATTAGCAACAAAAATTGGACAATAGCCGCACAATGTCACTTATTGCTAATCACACCCAAAAACGTTTGTACTATTAGGTAAATCTGACAAGATTTCGAATGAGGTAGAAGAAACAGGAAGGTTTCCAAAGAAATGCAACCTATACAAACCTTAACAACATCAAAATCAGAGCCACCTATCTGTGTTTCCAGGTGTGCAACCCTGATGACTATAGGCCTCTTCCAGGTGGGACCCTTATTCACCAACTTCCTGCCAATCTTCACCTCCACTACTGACACATTGGCCGGCAGACGCCCCAAAGTCTTGACCAGGTAGAAAGAGCTTTCGTCTGGGAATGGCATGGAAGAACCATCAAAGGTAGCGAAGACATGTGTCTGAGACAGCGAACACATGGCTTCTCTACGAGGGTAACACCCTAGCAACCCCACTTCTGCAGTGCACACTTCACCCTCTTGGCAAGAGTCATTAAAGCAAGTGACCTCTCCTGCGGGGCCACAAACGCAGCGCTGGAAACAGTCGCTGCCCACCTCTCCCCCCTCACCGGCCCAGAAGGTTTCATTGCGGGCGTAGTAAAGGCCATCACGTTCACAGCCACATTCAGAGCGACGTACACATTGGCTGCCACTCAGGACAAATCCTTGGTCACACTGGCAGCCCTCTGTACATGGATGTGTGCAGTACAGGTGAGCGGTCAGGTCTGAGCAAGAGGCTGGGCAGGCACTTGTGCAGACTTGGTAGTGGCTGTTCTCTGGGCATGTCAAAGCTGAAAACAAATAAGGGAACAGAGATACACAGAGATGTCATAGACCAGTTCCAATATAGTCAGAAGTAAGGACAATGCTTGTTTGTTCAATGTGTAAAATAATTTACCACAGAATGTACGTGATCTCCAGGGTCTGATGGTGACTCCCAATGCCTGACAAGCCAGAGCATATGCCTGTATAGCCTGGCAGAGCGTCGTAATGTTGTCCCGATTGCTGCACATGTCATACACGCAGCTGTACACAAATGCAGTGGGGTCCACCACAGCCCGACAGTCTCTGAAGGGCCCATCAGTCTTGTTAATAAGACCGCAGTAATCGGGCCGAAAGTAAAAGGCTTCAGCTGCTGGTTCACATAAGCTGCAGTTCTGGGCACAACCATCTGTACAACGGAAATCTGTGTCCTCTGCTCGCCAGCTGCCACCCAACTCGACAACACTCTCCGCAAGTGAACCATCCGGCAATACAGGGTCATCAGCAGGATCGTCATTGTAGTTACCACACAAACCGCAAGTGTTGTTGAAGTAGGAGCTGGGGAGGGAGATGGAAGCGTAGTGCTGGCCGTCATATGTTACTAAGAGACCAAAGTCAGTTTCCAAAGCAACGGCAACACCAGACTGGTACACCTTGACAGCACCAAGCTGGAGTTGGACAGGCAGAGTCTTCAAGAGACTGTCCACCTGAAACCATGAAGATGAATAAACGTCATGAGCACAAACGATCATACTATGACTTGGGAGAATAAAGAAACAACGCCCTACTGTTTTAATTAAACACTCATCTTAAACACTTAGCAATTTGTCTACGTCAGTTTCTGCCAGAGCATTGTGACCTCATTTTATAGAAACAGAAAGCAGGAATGTAACTCACTTGTACAGTGCCCAGAGTTCCTTTGGGCAGCATGACTCGATGGCCATACACCTCCACTGTAACATCTCTTAGCCAGGACACAGAAGCCATGCCTCGGTTTTCGTTTTTGGCCTCAACACTGAAAAATGGGAGACCAGCCACCTCCCAGCATGGGCGAGCCAATAGGTAAGAACAGGTGCCCTATAGGGTAAAATTCAAAGGAAATTAGAGCATTATTAGATAAATATTTTGCCATATATTTGCTTATATATGCATTGTAAGTATGTATAGTCTTATACTTGATGATAAAATCAAGATCAGACAACACTGAGAGATGGCAGATATGTGTTTGAATTCCTGTCAATCAAAGTTGGTTGTTTGTTGTCTTACTTGGAAGTGGTAAAGGAAGCCATCAAAAGTATGGTAGTGTGGGTCTCCAAACACTACACAGGTGCTGGTTCGGGTGGGTTGGCAGTAGTAGGCGCCCTCTTGCTGCTCACATGTCTCCAGCTGGCCACACGGAGCTTCCTGACAGATGACCTCATTGTTGATATCCAAGCACCTGCAGCGCTGAGAACACTGGTCTGACAACCAGAACACTTCCCCACGTCGATAATACCGCCCTAAAGAAGAGAAATTAGAGTCTTACAGATGATTTTTTTTGTCTTAATTTTAGTCTTTTACCTGCTTCAGCACAACTTTGTCAACTCTTTCAGGGGTTACTAATGAGCCGATAAGTTGGATCAAGGTGTTGGGATCACTGATCCAAGACATTTTGAGATACTTTTAAAAAATATAATGTCTAAATGTCAGTCAAAAGAAGAGACTTGTATAGGAAAATGAAAGTGTCAAAGAAATCCACACTAGTGCTCAAATATGTTTAAATAGCACTCAAGGATCAGAGATACATTCATTACATAAATGAACTAGGGATGCACCGATTGATCAGCCAGTGATTGAAAACGGCCGATTTTTGGCCTGATCACTCGCACGTATTGCCGATTTCAAGCCGATCTTTTTTGTTGTTTATTTATTTGTTAATGTATTACATTTAATTTATTTATATTTGTAAAGAAATTTTGTTATGAAAAAAAAGCTTTATATTAAAGAAAATTTGATTTTTGTTTGTATTTGCTGTAGG